>JAVTVY010017873.1:0-75985 GCA_036873755.1 Hanleya hanleyi | reverse complement strand
CGTCACAGATGCTATAAATATCCTGAAATCAGGGTCTATACTCCGAGAGCTACAACATGATACCCCACACGACGCATTCGCAACGCGGATGGTCCATCTCTACACCAAATACCTTCCTGCACTGCCCCAAAGGCTCACTTTCGCTAATACTCCTACTGATGACGTCATCGATGACGTCACAGATGCTTCGGACATGCCTCAATTCGGAATGTACACCCCGTGAGCTACAAAATGACACCTCACACGACGCATTCGGACTAAGGATGGTGCATCTCTACACCAAACTCACCCTCACGCACCCACAAAATGTCCACTTTCGCTACTACTCGTACCGATGACGTCATCAATGACGTGACAGATGACGCGGACACCCCTCAAATCGGAATGTACACCCCGAGAACTACAAGATGACACCTTCCAGGACGCATTCGAACCGTGAATAGCCCATCTCGACCCCAAATACCTTCATGTACTGCCAGAAAATGTCCACTTTCGCTACTACTCGTACCGATGACGTCACCGATGACGTCACAGATGACGCGAACATCCCGCAAATCGGAATGTACACCCCGAGAACTACAAGATGACACCTTCGAGGACGCATTCGAACCGTGAATAGCCCATCTCGATCCCAAATACCTTCATGTACTGCCGAAAATGTCCACTTTCGCTACTACTCGTACCGATGACGTCACCGATGATGTCACAGATGACGCGGACATCCCTCAAATCGGAATGTACACCCCGAGAACTACAAGATGACACCTTCCAGGACGCATTCGAACCGTGAATAGCCCATCTCGACCCCAAATACCTTCAGATACTGCCCGAAAATGGCCACTTTCGCTACTACTCGTACCGATGACGTCACCGATGACGTCACAGATGACGCGAACATCCCTCAAATCGGAGTGTACACCCCGAGAACTACAAGATGACACCTTTCAGGACGCATTCGAACCGTGATTAGCCCATCTCGACCCCAAATAACTTCCTTCGCTGCCCCAAAATGGCCACTTTACTTACTACAACCAACTGCGCATGCGCAGATTAACGCGACATGCATTCAAAAACACACCATTCTGACTCTACCCCACACAAGCTTCACTTTGACACCTCACACGACCCATTCGAACCGTGATTAGCTCATCTCTAACCCAAACACACCCCTACATAGCACCCAAAATGCCTGTTTTCTATACTACGGCCAGACTGCGCATGCGCAGACTATTGAACACGGACGAACCATTAGTGTAGTCAAGTGCTCCTCCACGAGAGCTTCAAAATAAGACCTCACTCGACCCCATTGGACCATGAGTGGCCCACCTAGACTCCAACATGTCCACCCCGTATGGGCCTATACACCCATAGCCATGCAGTATAGGCCTATGGGCCTACCCAGGCCTCGGTGACTTTTTTCAAAAATTTCACCGATTCACTCCGCAACACTTCATATCGTGTTCTAAATGACGAGACGAGTAAAACGAGACCCCACAACCCTACCGCAAATGTATAGAAGTGGGTTTCCCAGTAGGATAAACATTGACCCTATACCCCAGTATGGGTCTATATGGGGCTCGGTGACTTTTTTCAAAAATTTCACCGATTCGCACGGGGACACTTCCTATCATGTTCTAAATGACGAGACGAGTAAAACGAGACCCCACAACCCTACCGCAAATGTATAGAAGTACGTTTCCCAGGGGGACAAACATTGATCCTATACCCTCAGTATGGGACTATATGAGGCTATATCGTACTTTTTCAAAAATTTCACCGATTCGCACGGGGACACTTCCTATCATGTTCTAAATGACGAGACGAGTAAAACGAGACCCCACAACCCTACCGCAAATGTATAGAAGTACGTTTCCCAGGATGGTCCTATACCTCCCATACCCCATATAGGCATTTTCCCGTAATTTAGGATAAAGTCCGTATTCCGTATTTTTTCAGGAAAATTTTTACATACACCCACCCTGGAACTAGGGGAAGATAACTCTGTTGATAGACAAGCCCCGTTAAGCCCGGCGACCTATATACCCCTCATACCCCATATAGGCATTTTTCCAGGTTTTTCGATAAAGTCCGTGTTCCGTATTTTTTTTTCAGGAAAAATTTTACATGCAGCCACCCAGCCATCAAATACCCCTTCACCTAGGCTTCACGTTGATACCTCACTCGACCCCATTCGACCATTAGGGGCTCCCCTAGATGCCAAAACGTCTATTTTCATACCCTTGGGCCACCGCGCATGCGCAGAATGACCCTAATTCAACCCCACACCCAGTCCATCAGATGCCCCTTCATGAATGCTTCACTTTGATACCTCACTCGATCCCATTGGACCATTAGGGGCTCCCCTAGCTCCAAAAAGGCTATTTTCATGCCCTTGGGCCACCGCGCATGCGCAGAAGGCCGATATGTCAACCCCACACCCAGTCCATCAGATGCCCCTTCACGAATGCTTCACTTTGATACCTCACTCGACCCCATTGGACCATTAGGGGCTCCCCTAGCTCCAAAACGTCTATTTCCATACCCTTGGGTCACCGCGCATGCGCAGAATGCCGATATTTCAACCCCACGCCCAGTCCATCAGATGCCCCTTCACGAATGCTTCACTTTGATACCTCATACGACTCCATTGGCCCATTAGGGACTCCCCTAGCTCCAAAACCGCTATTTCCATACCCTTGGGCCACCGCGCATGCGCAGAATGCCGATATTTCAACCCCACACCCAGCCCATCAGATGCCCCTTCACGAATGCTTCACATCGATACCTCACTCGACCCCACTAGACCAGTAGTCAATCTCCTAGCTCCAAAAAGGCTATTTTCATACCCTTGGGCCTCCGCGCATGCGCAGAATGCCGATAGTTCAACCCCGCGCCCAGCCCATCAGATGCCCCTTCACCTAACCTTCAATTTGATACCTCACTCGACCCCATCGGTCAACTAGGGGCTCCCATAGCTCCAAAAAGGCTATTTTCATACCCTTCGGCCGCCGCGCATGCGCAGAAGGCCGATATGTCAACCCCACACCCAACCCATTAGATGCCCCTTCACCTAAGCTTCACTTTGATACCTCACTCGACCCCATCGGACCATTTTATCTAGGGACTACTTTTTCTCCGCGGAAGCTTTTTCCCGAGACCGAATCACCGCCAAAACCGCGGCCAAACCGCATCACCGCGCATGAATACATTTTTTTTTTTTTTTTTTTGCCGGAACTTTTTTTTTTTTTTTTTTGTCAATGCACACCCCCCCAATAACCCCCCAATGCCCGAGTTGTCTCCCTTGCATCCATAGTGTAGAGATGGCGCCACACCCTCAATTGTGACGTCATTTTTACATCCGGGGGAAAGTTGGCTTTAGTTGCTCAACATTCACTACTGACACAGCTCACCAATTACCAATATACGAGTTGTCAGAGCATTTCCATCATAGCTGGCCATCGTGGTCATGTCATCCAAGTTGCCACATGAATAGGTACAATAAAAGCGTACCTGAGATACAACACATACATGTATCACGAATCATTAGATTCTTGTTATGTGCTTTAGAATAGGTTAACCAGAAGACTATACTGTCAAGTCATGTGGCTATGTCAGTATGTCGACACGTCTTCCCACTTCCCTTATATGTGTTGTAATGATGAAGAGACCTAAATATTGAGAACCGAGAAGGATGAACCTGAAGACTGACAAGATGATTGTCCTGACAGCACTGGAACAGAACGTTTTTGAGTTGTCAAAGCGAGAGAAAGTATAACCTACAGTATTCGCTGAGTCGCTGATGAGTGACTGAAACTCACCAAGAACTAGGTCATTGAAACAATCTGCCATATTGATAGAACTACCCTTCCCCAAGCAAACCAAGTACTGAGAAACCTCAATTCGCAGGAAGTCTCAAGAAAAAAAATCTTCATCTTCCCAGCAGACAAAGCTCCAAATGATATAATTACCAGGTGCTGGTTAATGAAAGGAGTTTAACATCATCAAACAATGTTGGAGTTTCGTGATGCTTTAGCATGTTTAGCAAGAACGACGTATTTTTCATCTCCATTTTACAGATGCATTGATCCATAACCTACTCACCTATTTGCATGTGATATATGCTAACAAATTGCCTCAAACAAGCATGATGACATTTAATACAATGCATACGAAAAATTTATCATGGAAGAGTTGAGTTGATCTTACTCTGTTATGCATTCTACAAAAAGGGCAATTTATCTGGGATGAACCTTTGATGTTTTTGCAAGCTGTAATGTCGGACACTAATTATAATGAACAGATTTCGCAAACGCAGTAAACATAGTTCACAACATGCTAGCTGATGGTGAATTTAGACTACATGTTGCTCACGTTTTTGGTATATCGACCTATCAGGCCACATACGTGCCTGCCAAGAATGCAACTCGGTTCGTTTACGTCAATTGCTTAGGAGCAATAGGTCCCTAGCTGCCAAAGCGCAGCCACAAAGCTTACTAGCCGCGAAACTGATATTTGGCTCAGCGGCGTTCTGGCACCAGCAACGTATGTAGTCTAATTTCTGTTATCGATTTAATAAAATTTGAAGACCAGGATTTAGGATTAGATTCATATTATTTTGATCAAAACGTTTTTGATCTAAGTATTCGAAAACTAGGCTTTTCAAGAATGACTAAGACTAGGTGACCGAGATTAACCGAGAAGAACAAATAAATAGCATGCTTTTCGAATAGCTTGTCTTTGCTAAATGAAAATCGAATTTACCTGTAAAAGTCCCCTAAAGTTGCGCTCCATTGCCCGATATCCCTCTGACGTGTTACGTCACCACTTCTTAAGAACGTTGACAAATCTACCGCACCATGAATATATCAGAGGGTCGGCATTGTTTGAGCACATGGTAGTTTAGCCTAGCGAGAAGAATTTAATAAGTCAACAAAATTGTGCGCCATATTTGGCAGACCTATATCTTTACGCTTGTATGCAGAAATTGTCAAAAGATAACCATTTCAATGCCCGTTCTTTCTCATCCACCAAATGCTATATGATCTTCCAGTAATGGGCGATCTCTACATTAATGAAGCTGTGAAGGATATATACTCTCCTCCGCCGGATTTGAAGAAGCCTACTGATAGTCTATTTGGACCCATACCTTTACAAGCACAAGAAAACTTATTGATGCAGATGCATCAATGGCGGCGGAAACGTTTGTAGCTTATAATCTGCGTATTACAAGCCGATTACGTGTGCAACTGGTGAACACAGATCACGATGCACCATTATGGTTAAAAAAAAACGTCGATTTGTTTGTTTTCATTAAAGGTTTGACTAATGTAGTTCGCGCATGGACCCATCTGGAAAGTGTGGGGTTAGCCGGAAGTTAAGTGCTTGCTGGCAAAATGTGCACATGAACGGCATGTACAACTAGGACTTTGAAAGTAATGTTCCCTGTTTGACGTATTAACTCACTCCATATAGACTGATGTAAGATTTCGCGCTGTGGCATTATATGGGACCCATCAACAAGCCACTATTTCTTTATTGATGTGTGTCATTGTAAATTAAGCCTAGATCGACTTTCTCTACACATCAATCCGATCCGCGTGTTTTACTGTTTCGAGTTTTTAGTAACTCGCAGTTCAATCTTAAACATTTTGCTGCAGACGTAGAGGTGAATAACTTGATCATGTATGGTCATCGATTTGGTCTCTCAGCCATAATAAAATAGTACTAAAGGACATTTATTCGATGAATTCATTATAACAGAATTAATATTAATGTGTTAACCACGAACGGGTGATACAATCCTGTCGTTTTACGATATGAATCTAGTTGGATCACTCCACGGCACGTCTGTGAAGTATGGCTCGAGAAAACACCTGTTACTCGTCCAATATCAAGATGGCCGCTCCCATGTTTACTAGATTCAGATGAAATGAAAAGGACTCTCTCTCTCGTCGACTCTCTATGAAAAGAGAGACGATTACAAGTTTGACATAGCTACATCTTCATCCCCGGCAGCAATATTCTAAAAAAGAATCTTATGTGCGGCATGTACATATCTTGTCTGGTAGCATTTGCTAAATCTTGTGCACATTCTGACGATTCCAATCAACGACACAGAACATTATCGCACAAATTGGTCAAGCAAGACTATACGCACAAACTCCTCCATTCAAAGTTTCTCAAATTATCTGATCGATGTGGTACACTGACGGAAAACTACGATTGCACAGTGCAAGATCTGTGACGCTACGTTTAGAAACGTGTGTCTAATTCTGCTTAACCCTGGGATAGATGCCGTTTAAACATCATGTGTTTGACATCTCCATGGCGTTCCAATGAACAGTCACAATCAAAGGGGGAGTGGGATACACACTCTGTAAAAAGCCCTGGAAATTCGTTTCGATACAGAGTGATAGTCATTGGACAGGATTTTATGCAAAGAACATCATGATGGCTTGCTGCCATCGTTGAAAACTGTGATTAACGTCACATACATGTATTCTTCAATCAGCCAAGCTGAGGACATAAGTGACAGGTCTACTAACTGAACCACTGCATACCCCACACCACTGATGCAATACGACAGTCTCAAGTGTGTTAATGAGAATATAAATTAAGTACTTGTAATTAATCTTCATTTGAGGAGCTTTTTGCTCCTAGCCTGATTAAGTGCCGGTTTATAAAAACACCGCAAACCATTACAAGGACACTTGATCGCTTCATGCATTCCGGCACCGGTTTCTATACGTTTGTGGATTTTTTTTAATTCCAACCGCAGCGTGTTTCTATTAAGTAACTCAGTTTTCTAATTGCAACCTCGTACAGTTAAAGGGTTAAATACCAGCTAAAGATGTGTAGAGGCTATATTTTTCTCGAAATTTTACTGAAAACATTTGTTACTACTTTGAAATGGTATATCGTTGTCAAGTATCATACCTCGATCCAAGGCGATTCAATGACGGACATAAAACATCGGAAAACAGACCAGAGACGTACATCTACACATTCGCAATATATGGTCTTAACTTAGAAATTAGCAGTCATAAATAATTATAATTACTTGCGTTCCAAATGCAACAGAGAAGACAGAATTTCAGAACCTTTCATATGAGGCGTGAATCAATTTTCTTGAAGCCCTTGTGCCAACATGGCGTTTGATGTTGAAATTTGTAGACTCAATTTTTCTCTTGTATTTGTATTGCAAGTGTTTCTGGCTGCTAATTTTGTGTCTGGAAGGAGGATAGATTACGATAATGGGGTTTGGGGATGTGGCGATATGACTTTCTGGTCTGTTTTCTGACGTTCTATGTCCATATTTAAATAGCATTGAATCGTACAGCATGACTCCGAGTCATGATACTTTCCCTCTGTATAAAAGTAAATTTCTGTTTACATATATGGTAAAAAGTTGTACAGTTAAGCGACAGAAAACTGACATGTTGGTAAAGCAGTCGTCTGATCCGGCATCCAATATTCAGCCATCGCCCATAAAAAGAATTTCGGGGTCAATAATGGAACGACCTATTTCCTATAATAGATAACATCCATTCCAGAAGTGTATGAAATTAAAACAAAAAACCAAAAAAAACACAACATGGTCTCCTAAAGGAGAGAGAAGCGGTCAACAGCTTTCGATGACGTCGGCAAAACTTGATGATATTCTTCCATAAAATCCTGATCAGTCACCTTTATTCTTTATTCAAATGAATTTCCATGTAGTTTTCCTGAATATGCATCTCACTCACGCTTTAATTGTGGCATAATGAACAACATGGGGAGGTAAACACATTATATTCAAACGGACAATGTCTCCGAGTTAAGCGAAATTAGACACAATATTTGAAATATAGCTTACACGCTGCGATCCTAGTTTACCGTCAGTGTACCATATTTATCACAGAATTTGAGAAAGGTTGAATGCAGGCGTCTGGAGATATAGCCCCGTTTGACAACTATCTGCAAAAATAATCTGCGGCGTTCGTTCAAATCGTCACAATCTGCACTTGATCAGGTTAGGGCGATCCCGCTCTCTAAAATGGAGGTAAAAAAGGTCATTTATGCTTAACAACTTTTGATTCCTTCTTAACCAATGCATCAAAATGTCAGGCGCATTGATTTATCTATTGTTCCATGTCATAAAATTAATTTGTTGTTTAAACAACGCGAAAGATGTTTGGCCTATTATTATGCAAATTAGATGACATTTTTTTACTACCATTTAATGCGGAGAGATATGACTGTATGCGCCTGAAGAGGATTTTGCTGAATTCATCATGTGTACTCATTAATTGAACGAAAACGACCCTTTTACCTCCATTTTAGAGAGCGAGATTCCCCTAACCTGTTGATCTGGCAAATGCTGCCAGTCGAGATATGCATTCGCTGAATGCAGGTCAGTCTGGTATATTGCTATCCAGAAATGGGTAGTTAAATATGTCAAATTTTAATCGTCTCCCTTGTCGTAGATTTGACTTGAGAGAAAACCATGATCTTTCTTATGCTAGGGCCGTGGCATGATGTCATTCACGATATCCATGAACATCTACGATAAAAGTGTGACTGAGATATAATCGTCACACAGATCGCGTTTGGTCGTTGTGATATTTTTAGATATACAGTCAGTATATTGACCTTGTTATATAGCAGAATATGTGATTCTTTGTCAGTACGCCTTTATATCTTGCGTTTAATTGTGAAGGTCAAAGGTTCATCTGGGCTATCAGTAGTTTCCTTCAAATCCAGTGATGGGGGTACATATCCTAGGAGATCGTCTATATACGCTTTGGGCGTATACAGGCGTATTCATTTGGTCTGCCACATTAGTGCACAATTTGTGCCAATTGGAAAACCTGTACACTGTTGGTATATGGTATTGCCTGGTTTCACGTCGTTACTGTTAATGTGGAATTCAATATCACTTTTATATTATTCCTCTGCTTATTATACAAAACTTGCGATGGTAACACACCATTCTCTGAAACAACACGAAATCCCCTAGCTGTGATACATGCAAGAGTACTTCTATGGTCTGAGCCCCCAACCAGGAATAATCAAATTTAGGAAATCTGTACCGTATTGCCGGATGTCATTTTCAACGGAAACTGGTTCACTAGGCCACGCTATAACCTACCTAAATGAATTAATTTGAGATCTAGTTCGCTATTAAATAATAGGATTAGAAAGGGCCGTGTTATCGGAACCTGGAAGCTATGAAGCCAATGAGCTCTGATGTGTAAAACCCATCATAACCATCATTATCATCGTCTTACGGTATTGAAAAAAATCCAGGGACCGCAATGATATATGTGTGTATCTAGGGACCGCAATGTTATAGTGTGTATCCAAGGACCGCAAGGATATATGTGTGTTACAAGCGTCTAGTCCGTCATTCATAATTCAGCCGTCGTCCATTAAAGAATATCCGCGTCCATAATCCAAAGACCTATTCCATATTCCATATAACAGTATTAGCACAAAATTCAAAAAGACAATCATAGTATACATAAACATAGGCTAGTTTCCTGCAAGAGAGAAGCGGTCAACACTTTTCAGTGATGCCGACAAGACAGCAGGATGTTCCAAAATATAAAATCCGTATCGCTGATCAGTATTCTTAATTCATAATAATCGTTGTAAAGTCGCCATCTAGAGAATGATGTATCTCAGTCACGCTTTGATTGTGGCTGTTCATATGAGCACCATGAGGATCTTGAACTACATGGGTTCATACGGCCCCTACCCCCGGGTTAAGCGGAATTAGATACAAGTTACGAAATGTAACGCCATAGATCTTGCACGCTACGCTCGTATTTTGCTATCAGCATGCGATATGTATCGCCAAATTTGAGAAACTTTGAGTGGAGGCGCTTGGTGGAATAGCCCTGTTTTATAAGTTTTTGCAACAACGTTTTGTGACGTTGATTAAAATCGTCACATTTAACATAGGATCTAGCAAATGCTACTAGGCGAGATATGTATACGCCATACGCAGGTCCCACTGGAATATTACTCTCAAGAAAGGGATAGTTTACGATGTCGAAATTGTAATCATCTCTTTTGTCATAAAGTCGACGAGAGAGAATGCCCGCTTCATTTTTAGAGAGATACAGATCTAAATATGATGTGTCTGTAAGGCTATCTGTAGTTTCCTTCAAATCCAGTGAAGGTGGATATATATCCTTCACTGTGTCATTTATATAGCGATTATCCACAGCTAGAAGATCGTCTATATAGCGTTTGGTGAATGAGAAGGAACGGGCTTTGAACGGATCGGTTTTTGAATGCGCCTGCATATAGTCATATTCAGAGAACAGATACAGGTCAGCCAACAGGGGTGCACAATTAGTACCCACTGAAATACCTATATGCTGTTGATATATTGTGTTACCAAATTTCACATATATATTTTTAATGAGAAATTCAAGCAACTCTATAAACAAAGATCCCAGGAATGATATCTCTTGTATGTAGTAGAGCTAAAAATGCTTTATGACTTCCGACATTAATATATCTACGATCACTTTTCTTGAACACAGATACTATTAATGAACTTAAAGGTCAATAAGGTCGTGATGAGGGATTGTAGTACATGTCTGTACGGTATGTGATCTTTAGCATCAAGTTCTTCCATAAGACATTTTGAGTTTTTCAATATCCACATACATTCAACGCCAAAGTTTTTAGAAATAGTGACGCAATATGAGGGCCATCGCCAATAGGGTTGAAAGAAGCTTGGTGGTGCAGCTTCTAGAACCAGCTATGAATCTAGCTTTGTATGGTGATTTATGCATTTTGAGAGTCCAGTATACTTTTGGTATGTCGTTATGATTGGTTGGAAGACAAATACCTCTTTCCCTGAGAAACTTTTTGTGAATGTTAAATAAATCTTCCAGAGTAAATGCAGTTCGAGAGTAAGTCGACGTATTTGATGATGATATGTTTACACTCAATTCTTCAACCAGCACCTGGTAATAGTAATATTTACATATGAATATTATATTATTTGGAGCTTTGTCTGCTGGGACTATGACGAATTTACTCTGGAGATTTGCTAGAACTTCTTGCGAATTGAGGTTTTTCAGTACTTGTTTTGCTTGTGGAAGAGTACTTCTGTCAATATGGCGGATTGTTTCAACGACCCTGCTCTTGGTGAGATGCAGCCAATCAGCGAGTACTGTAGGTTCCACCTTTTCTCGCTTAGACCAATCAATAACGTTCTGTTCCAATGCAGACAGGACTATCTTCTGGTCGGCCTTCAGATTTATTCTTCTCGGCTCTATATTTAGGTCCTTTCATCAGAAGTAATTTCAGGTCCTCATCACTCACCACATCAAGGTCACTAGTCACAATATGTTTGCATGGTGTATAGATGAAGTTCGACGATTCACAATCACAACTATAGCCCTATAGCTCCTGACGTGTATAAGTTTCAGTCAAACTCCTGGACAGCATTGGAGTAATTGAATATTTTGGTGGCTATAGATTTAGTATACTTATATGAAATGCAAGGAGGTTCTGTACAGCGTTGCGTACCTCTGGATCATTCAGGATTCGAGGTAAATTAATAATGTCCAGTCCTTTACCTAAGTAGTTGAGTTTCAAGAAAGTCGATCTTGTGATGTTTCGATTATGTTCTCTGGACGATGCAACCGAAAATGCGCTATATCTTGACATACTTTAGTGATTTTGGGTGGTATTATATTTTCTGAAGACGCAGATTGTTGTATATCTCTGGCTATATGATCTAAAGCTCTCAGAGGTAACGCATACAGAACTGTACGTAAGCTATCTATACTATTGGGTGTGTTAGTTAAACCCACTAAGTAATTTAAAGTGATATGATCGTGAATCATCGAACTATTAAACTTTCTCCAACCATGGCTGCGATGTCTCCGTTGATGGTGTTTAAATAGCTGGGTAATGTTGGATATGTTTGAACAGCGGTTTGTAACATTGCCGAACCCTTTGACATTATCATTTAAACCAAACGGAAACACTGAGCCAAGTTCTAGCATCCAGAATAATTCCCGCTCTCGGATTTTTCTCTCAAATCCAAAGGGGGAATCCTTGGTAGATGGATAGGCGACGTCTATGATCGGAATACTAAAATTATCCCAGCCATGGTCGGGTCCAGAAAAATGCTTACATATAAGCAATTGCTTTTTCTTGACGGATTTTCTGTGACCGTTCACCCTAAGATAGAGTCTTTGGGCGGTCTTGCCAACATGCTGTTGACCACACTTCTTACAGGAAACTAAATAAATACAGTTTGTAGTAGAACAACTAAGATCAACATACGAGTTAACAGAATATGAGTTACCAGTTAACGCGGAATTAATGAAGCTGAAGTATTAAAGAGTGGACACGTGAGACACCCACGGTGTCCACACTTAGAAATCTTGAAATTATTACATGTAGAATTCGGTGCTAAACAATGATCAAGCGCAATATTACAAGGTTTGATGTCGTGACCTTGCTTTGCTGTCAGAAATATATGTCTGTCATTTGGATTGAAAAAGGTCTTAGTGCATTTCGAACTGTTAGAGACTAGGCCGAGGAACCTGCACTAAGGATCCTCGGATCTGTCTTACAATTATTTTCTTTTATTACTTTCATCATGAGTGCAGGGATGTTCATGGGCCCGGCCTCGGGGACAGCTTGTCCACCAGCAGAATCCAGGCATATACGGGTTTAAATTACAAGCGTCTAGTCCGTCATTCATAATTCAGCCGTCGTCCATTAAAGAATATCTGCGTCCATAATCCAAAGACTTATTCCATATTCCATATAACAGTATTAACACCAAATTCAAAAAGACAATCATAGTATACATAAACATAGGCTAGTTTCCTGCAAGAGAGAAGCGGTCAACAGTTTTCAATGATGCCGACAAGACAGCATGATGTTCCAAAAATATAAAATCCGTATCGCTGATCAGTAGTATTAATCCATAATAATCGTTGTAAAGTCGTCATCTAGAGAATTTAGTATCTCAGTCACGCTTTGATTGTGGCTGTTCATATGAGCACCATGAGGATCTTGAACTACAAGGGTTCATACGGCCCCTAACCCCGGGTTAAGCGGAATTAGACACAAGTAACGCCATAGAGCTTGCACGCTACGCTCGTATTTTGCTATCAGCATGCGATATGTATCGCCAAATTTGAGAAACTTTGAGTGGAGGCGCTTGGTGGAATAGCCCTGTTTTGTAAGTTTCTGCAACAATGTTTTGTGACGTTGATTAAAATCGTCACATTTAACACAGGATCTAGCAAATGTTACTAGGCGAGATATGTATACGACATATGCAGGTCCTACTGGAATATTACTGTCCAGAAAGGGATAGTTTACGATGTCGAAATTGTAATCATCTCTTTTGTCATAAAGTCGACCAGAGAGAATGCCTGCTTCATTTTTATAGAGATATAGATCTAAATATGATGTGCCTGTAGGGCTATTTGTAGTTTCCATCAAATCCAGTGAAGGTGGATATATATCCTTCACTGCGTCATTTATATAGCGATTATCCCAACCCAGGAACCGCAATGATATATGTGTGTATCCAGGGACCGCAATGATATATGTGTGTATCCAGGGACCGCAATGGTATATGTGTGTATCCAGGGACCGCAATGATATATGTGTGTATCCAGGGACCGCAATGATATATGTGTGTATCCAGGGACCGCAATGGTATATGTGTGTATCTAGGGACCGCAATGATATGTGTGTATCCAGGGACCGCAATGATATATGTGTGTATCCAGGGACCGCAATAATATATGTGTGTATCCAGGGACCGCAACCATATATGTGTGTATCTCATTATAATTTCAATACTCGACTCTGACTGTTCATTTGTCCGAACCGTGCTACCACAATTTTTGGTGACATTTTCATTAATCATCGTCAAGGCAGTATTAGAGTCACTGTGGGTAACCTAACATCCGACGTCCATTAGGAGACGGAATTGATCTTTGTCGTCGTTGCTGTGGGGTTGGGGTAAATGACAAGAAGAAACGGGCATTCAACGCCCATAGGGCAGGGGAGAGGGATGCTAGAACATAAAATATACATGTGAATAAAGGAAAATGTGTATCCGACGTCAAAGTTGCATTGTATCGTAATGGAGAGGAAACCCAGAAGGAAGGGAAAATGGGGGGAAACAGCTTTTCAGAGGAAGACTCCAGATGAGGGCGAGAGGCCAAGAAAAGACAATTAATATCCATTGGGGACTGGAGACTTAAAGGAGAAGAAAACATATGACTAATGTATACACTGAACGAAAGGTCTATCTCCCCAGTATCCAAAAATGTAAGCAAATATTTTTTGCGATTTTTTACCGCCGATCCATTCCTATCGAAACATCAAAACTGGACAGATTCATAAGTGCCGCCATTATAGGGGCTTGCGTCTATTTTAACCAATCAGAAATGCCGAAAACGTATTGTGCGCATCGCTTCGTGACGTCAGCCGGGCTCATGCTCACTTTCGCCCTGTACGTTAAAGTAAGAGAAACTCTCGGAACTGCAGGTCTATACTTTGTATAGCGGTACCGTTATAATTTGATAGTGGTATTGTGCCAATATTCCGCAAATACACGGGCATCATGCCGCAGTCTGTGGCGTTTGGCTGTTCTAACAGAACTGGGAATACAAACCTTCCAAAGACCGTGACATTTCATCAGATGTACTAAAACAATGGATGCATAACGTCGGTCGGCAGGATTTTACTCCAGACTAATCAGAGAGGAACTTTTGCACAGTGAGGCTGATACAATAAATTGGAGTGAGTCTTTCAGTCTTTCAACACTATTTCAGTCATATCACGACGTTCGGTTGCTATTCCTGTCAAATTGTAATCAGTCCAATGTAAGAAAGGCTTGGTTTGCAATATATCTCCATGGATGTCATTATATTTTCACCTTCCCCGCTAGAGAGCGGCGTTGCTCGGGTGACGTCACACGCTTAGACGATCCGAGCCTAAATTGCGGCACGCTTGAGAGACAATGATGCGCAGGTTGAATGCCGATTTAATCGAGTAGAAAAAATCTCAAAAAATATTTGCTTACATTTTTGGATACGCGGTAGATATATCTTTCATTCAGTGTATACATTAGTCATATGTTTTCTTCTCCTTTAAAGTGTACATATACATGTATATATGAATTTCCAACCCCACTGTGGAGTCAGTGAGGTATAGAAAAGGGATTAAACGATCAATGTCCATCATTTTTTAAAATTATTCGGCATTCGTCAAAATCGTTGGTGCACCAAGAAAGCTTTCCAACTTCGACTTCTGGCAAATTGGATTGATTCGGAGAATGAGTTCGCGTAATTTATAAAAATACTGAGGATTCCTTGTTTTGTTGAGCTTTGATCCGCAATATACCCGCATTGGAACTTTTGTAATGAGCCAACACAATCGCCTTATCATAAGTCTAAGCAAAACGCAAGGAGCATCAATGCTAATCAACGGCACATTTTTCTGGAAGAAGTGATAGCGGTAGTCTTTTGGAATTTAAGGACTGTATCCAGACTAATAGTGGTCATTGTCCGTTCGGTTTTATGTTGATTTTCTGTGTCCAACATATCGGCGCCAAACGCCATCCTAAGCTTGTTGCAAGATTCAGTTAACGCCATCCTAAGCTTGTTGCAAGATTCAGTTAACGCCATCCTAAGCTTGTTGCAAGATTCAGTTAACGCCATCCTAAGCTTGTTGCAAGATTCAGTTAACGCCATCCTAAGCTTGTTGCAAGATTCAGTTGTGGGTATTGATATGAACACCATGAGGATATCAGAGTAACGGGGTTCATATGGTCCCCTAGCTTCGGGATAAGGAAAATTAGACACGAAACGTAACGCCAATGTTCTTGCCGGCTCCGCTCATATTTTGCTTTCAGCATGTGATATGTATGACAAAATTTTGAGATGCGCTTGGTGGTATAGCACTATTTTGCAAGTTGCGGCGTTCATTAAAATCGTCACATTTTACATAGGATTTAGCAAATGCTACTAGGCTTGATATGCATGCGCATTTCAAGATATAACGTATTTTCGATTACATCGTGCTTGGTAAACAATCGAAAACCCCCAAGACCAGTTATTCTTGAAACTTCTGTATTTGGGTATAATAAACATTCTCAGAATTTTAAATGTCCCAGAGGTTCGCAATGCTGTACCTAATTATTTCAATTATTTCATTTTTAATTTCATAATTAATTAATTATTTCATTTTTTATCATTACACTAAATCAATAACTAGTCCAAAGCCATCAAAGAGTTTGACTGCAACGAATACACGTCCGGTGCCTATACGTGTGATTGTGAGTGATCGAACTTCATCTGTAAACTATATAGATATATTTCGACTGGTAACCTTGATATAATGTGGAATATGGACCTTAAAATACTCCTGATGAAGGGACGAAAGTATGGAGAGATGAAGAATCTCAATCTTATAGCCCCCCCCCAAAAAAAAATCCTTAGCGCACTTGAGCAGTACGTTGATGAGTGGCGGAAAATAGAAAAAGTAGAGCCCACGGTACTCGCTGACTGATTGGACCGTCTCAAAGACAAAATTGTCAAGACACGTGCACAAAAGTATCCTTCCTCAAGAAAAACAAACATTGAGTGGTCCTATGGTACAGGAAGTCCTCGCAGACCTCCAAAGTAACTGACTGTTCTAGCAGACAGTGCCTTATATAGCTCACTGGAACTCATCAACAGCAAAGTCGTCGAAAAACAATCCGCCATATTGACAGAACTACCCTTCCCCAAGCAAAACAAGTACTGAGAAACCTCAAACCTCAAGTCTCAAGAAAACAATCGTCATCGTCCCAGCAGACAAACCTCGTATAATATAATATTTAGATGTAAATTTTACTATTACCATGTGTTGGTTAGGGAGTTGGGTAAAGCTATTCCACCTGCTTTTGTATTGACTTACTTCCCCACGGGAATAACTGGATATATTCAACAAACACAAGCAGTTTCAATATACCAATACTCTACTGGACTCTAATGCATAAGACACCATACAATGGTGTCATTTTGGGGGAATTATTGTGCTGCCATTTCACAAAATTCAGATGTCGAATGCATGTGAATACTTAAAAACTCAAAAAGTCTCACGGAAAAAGTCGATAGCGAAGGATAAAAACCGTATATACATGTATACTCGGGATTTCTCGACTCTCTATACTATTCCTCCTCAGGATTTCATTGACACCTTAATATCGGTGGTCGATAAATCTGATCCGGTATTTTAATGTCAGAAATCATAAGGCTTTCTTCAGTTCTACTGCACATAAATGATATAATTCTTGTGATGTTTCTTTGTTTATATAATTGCTCGAATTTCTCAAAAACAAAATATTGTGAATTTCTGAAATACTACATAACAATAGACAAATTGTTAAAAGATAACCATTCCAAAGTCTGTTCCTTCTCATTCACCAAACGCTATACAACTAAGAAGGATATATACCCCCCGCCCCCGCCTTTCGCTGGATTTGAGCGTCCATGAATTACCGCGTGCATAAGCTCAGGAGGATTTTTTTAATGTTCGAAATTAGAAGACAAATGTTGAGCATTTGATCAATGTTCGAAATATTTATAAGTGAATTGAGCTTTCTGAGATTGGAAAAACATCTCGTGTTCGAAAAATTAGAATGTTAGAAAAAATAGAAGAAATACAGTACTCGTGTATTTTCATAGCTTGATCAAAATCTTTCTATAATGCCTATGTGACTTATCTGATATTGTTGGGGGAGAGTGAGACTCGGTGTGCCTGCTTATACCATTAGACAAGGCATTGCATATTGATGGGACTGGTGCCTCATGAGCGTTTTTCATAGGGCCTACTTATCACGCTGGTACTTGTACAATGAAGCGCTGATAATTTAGTTCAATTGAAATCAGCCCCACTGTGAGCAATTCAACGCGTTCCAGTCCTATCAAATCAGAATATTTCTGTGTGCAAGTCCTGTTAGACATAGATACATATACAATAGCCTATAAGCTCTAGTTTTCTTTAAAGATTTTGTATAAGAATATAAATATTTTCTGCTGAATTTTGAAAAATAAGCAAACCTTGATTATCAAAAAGCAACAGAAGAGTCCTTTGAACCAATCATTTTCACACAAATATTCTTGCTTTCTTCTTGCTAGGGGCCGTGTGGTCATATCATTCAAGAGGTCCGCATGAACAGCTACAATAGAAGCGTGACTGAGATACAAATAATTGATTTTTATTGTAAAGTTTTTAGAAATATGCAGTCAGTATATTTGTCTGTGAGGTGATGTGATTTCTTGTCAGAACGCCGGCATTGTTTTCTACCAGCCTTTAATGTTGCGTTCAATACCAATAGGGGTGTTTTGATCAAGGACTCGGAAATTCTTTAATAGATGACGGTTAAATGTCGAACGATTGTCTGGACGCTTTTATTTTGATGTTCGATCAGTAAGGTTTTTGCTGTGACATGACCGTGAATCAGTTTGGAAGCTTTATTTCGTGAGGAGATACTTTTTGTTTCATAAGGCCGAATAAAATACATTTCTGGCTTCACAGTCTCCGCCGCGTCATTTTTTTTATATATTCTTGACAACATTTTTTCCATTGTAACCTTTTCCTCTCTCAAATTTTACCCAGAATAATGTTCATTTACAATGAGCCAAATACTTGTTTGATGTCCCATTTTATTTTGCCAGTACTGTTAAACGCTAATTCCAGTAACAGTGTTGGTTTCATTCACATTTGTGTTAAACTTCTGCATCGGTTTGCCAGGATAGATGAATATATTTGGTATGTGCAAAAAAATGCAAAAAGATTTTCCTCATTTTTTTAAATTCAACAAAAATTTATTTTCATCAATTAATTCTGACAGGTTAAAAGATGGAAGAGTTGTGTATAACGTAAAACAAGAGATAATGAACACGACTCGTTTATAATTGCATACATTTTTTATTAATAAAGCAAAATAAAATATTGAAGTACAGTATGATGATTGTTGTAAATGTTTTGAGAAAAGGACTCATAAAAACACTAAGTTACACAGTTTCTAGATTGTAACCATATACATGTATAGTGTTGATATATGACCTAACACGTCGCCGATATGTTACTAATATGTCGAATGTGATATGTCATAGACAAATCTCTCAGGACACGCTTAACTTTAAATGGTCATGCGACGTCGGGCCTTGCAGGTTAGTTTTCCTGGGTATTCTTACATTCACCAGGATACCCCATGTTGAGGCGTCTACTCCATCAGACCTACACGATGCTCATCCATTAATTTCAGATGAGTTGTTTGAGCTGATCGGTCGTCACAGCTCCCTGGCTAGCGTATTTAATTCGGCTTAAGCCGGTGCTAGGGGCCGTGTGGATACTTTATAGTCTCCACATGAACATCTGCAACAAAACCGCGGCTGAGATACTAAGGCTACGTACATGACGTACGAGACTCCACCGTATTCTGGGGTCTGAATGTCAGGTGACGAAGGGTGCTTCTCTGTAGAGTCATATGGTTGCCTTTTAGTCAAACCTCCCACACAAACCTGATAGCACTTTAATAAACATTATCGGTTCAATATCCCGAAAGTTACAGGTCAAAAAATTGTAACGATACACATTTATATTTTTAAACGAATACCGTAACATGTCGCCGATATGCTAAATCGAACGTGCAATATCATTGTATAAACTGTTATAAGAAGCTGAATATTACCGAGAATGCACCTCTTCCCACTTCCCTTATATGTGTTGTAATTTTTTCCTGTATATGGCGAGATTCTGCTGGTGGACGTTTCGTCCCCGAGGCCCGCCCCCTGTACAGACCTTTTGGTCTTTGATATATGTTGCCATTTGTGGGAAGTTGATGCTGGGTCGACATCGGGCCTTACAGACTAGTCTTTGTGTTAAATGTCGTCATTTTCATCTGACGACGATACAGCTCACCAATTACCAATATACGAGTTGTCAGAGCATTTCCATCATAGCTCTCTAGATTTGTATCTAATACCGCTTATGCCGGTGCTAGGGGCCGTGTGGTCATATCATCCAAGTTGCCACATGAACAGGTACAATAAAAGCGTACCTGAGATACAACACATATCACGAATCGTTAGATTCGTGGTATGTGCTTTAGAATAGGTTAACCGGAAGACTATACTGTGAAGTCATGTGACTCACCAGAGCGGGTTTACACACCCACCGGAATTAGTCCTCTTATTGTTAATTGGAGCGATATGCAAGAGGTGGGGAAAATTGACGACGTCTGGCGACTAAAAAGCAACCATATGACTCTACAGGAAAGCATCCCTCGGCACCTAACATTCAGACCCGAGAATCCGGTGGATTCCCGGACGTAGCCTTAGCATCTCAGCCGCGTTTTTATTGCAGCTGTTTATGTGGATACAATGAAACTTATTTCTCTGGAATTTCAAATATATTGGTAATGAGATGGATAGGTCTGAACTTATTCCAATTTAAGTGTTTGCCTTTCCATAAAACGAGCCTTCATATTCAAACCCAGGGTAGTTTGTTCTGCTGTGGCCGGGGGCAAAGTGTAAAATATAATTCATACCACTCCACTAATATTGGATTATCCAAAAAGTTCATTTCATTCTCTAGCAGAAAAATTGCCTTTCAATGGCGGATGATTTGCTTGCATGAGCATTTTAAATCAATCAATTGAAACATATCAGTATAGACCTACCTCAAGAAGCTTGCGCTCTTGCCTGAAGGAGCAATACATATCTATGAAGAAATACATCTATAATTTATGTCTAACCAATGTAGCTAATACTGATCTCCAGGGGGAACAACTTTTCCAATAGTCCCATCCTAAAATATATATCAAATCTTCCAGGAGGGAACTATTGTCAATGGCATATAAAGAGTATTACAGTCGTGCCATTAAAGGTAAGATATTCGGTATACTAAATACATTAATGACTATTCCCTATGGCTCAATCTCCCTATAATGTTCTTTGGGGCAAAAGTTACCACAGATCTTGTGTACTATATCAAGGCCAGTGAACTATTGCCTCCAGAGGGCACTATAGTGAGAGAGATGCATTCGGAAAAGGCAGGAAATGATCAATAATGTTCATAATCATCAATAAAAAGAAAATTGAAGTGTATTGTCCTCTCTTTGGCAGGTATCTAGCAGTATCGCAGCTTCAATCTACGGATGCCAGGAAGGTTTTCCCCTGCTTTGATGAGCCTCACCTTAAGGCGCGATTTCTCGTCACTATTATTCACCAAGAAGGTAAACGAGTGAATAGTCCCGAGATAGAACTCTCTGGCTATGAGAGGCGCGAAACGACGTCATTGCCCACGTGACGTCGAGCCAAGGTTAGGCAGCGGGTAATGCTTTAAGGATGTCTGCTGGTGGTTTTTGGCTTTGACCGCCATTTTGTCTGTTTTTCCTATTGGATTATCTCCCTTTCCTAGGTTAAGATATAGGGATTTCCTTTAAAAGCCTTCTAGCCGAGAATTTTGCATACCAACATCCATCCAATTTGATAAATTTTGATAGACAATGTGATTATCTGCAAACAGTTAGAATATAAGAAAAAGTTAAATACTATTTATATGATTTTTTCATGAATATGCTTCAAAACTAGGGCTATTCCCTATGATTTCTGGGTTATCAAATTGAGCATGGGGCAGTCCACTTGACGTTGCCTACAGCTAAAAAATGCACACCAACCTATATTTTTTTCTTTGTTTTTCCTCATATTACACAATTATGAATACAACAACACACATTATTTAAAAAGTTAATTACTTTGATTTACCACCAGCGGACATCCTTAACAGTGACTATCGGAAAATAAGTGTCATCGTGGCTTTCAATATACTAAAAATTCTAACAGCTTGGAAGATGTTATTGTCTTTGAGTTATATGGGCATTTGCAATCAGAATCATTACCTGTAAAACTCAGTGAGTAAAAGGTATTGCCAAGGTTAAAGGTGAAATGCAAAGGTTTTCATATTTTACTTTTATACTCTTCATGGACCATTTAATGATGGTCTAACTACTTTATTTGATTTTATTTGAAGTATTTTGATTCCTTGTAGCTCTTGAAAAGTGCTTCGAAGTTGGTATCTCAAGCCCGGTCGATTTCAGAAATGAAATCCGCATCGCTTATCTGCCTTTGTTTGACGCTGGTTTGTGACGTCACATCAGACCACCTGGCCAGTCGTCAATACTTGTAACGTTCAGTCTCCGGGCGACTGGTCTGACGTGACGTCACAACCAAGGAAAGATAAGCGATGAATTTTTGCAAATCTGAATTCAGCTGGGCTAGGGGTACCAACTTGTAAAAAGATTCTAAGGAATCCAAAGGAAGTAGATATACTGATATTTCTCTCATTATTCAACCTATATTAAATGTAAAACGGAGAATTTAAAAACCTTTGCATTTCACCTTAAGAAATGGTTCGCTGCCTATCTCAGCGCAACGTCACATGTTCCATCTCGGGACTGTCCTATTTTGTACATGTATCACACAGCGCTACTAAATTATAACGATTAGTTCGCTTGTATCAAATTATCTCATCTTAGGTATCTTATTATTTCACTATGTGTTAAAAACTCAGCAAAAATTAAAGCGGTAACAGCTTAACTTTGTTCGAGTGGCCAATGTAAATTAGCACTTCGTTAAATTGGTTGCATCAACTCACTGGCCATTGCAGATAGGTCGGCTTACAGAGGTTCCGATGTAACACACTTGTTACCACAGTCAGTGCGGTATACAGATTTTGCGCTGTAACTCACTGGTCATCATAGTGAAGTCGGTATACTTGGGTTACGGTGTAACCCACTTGTCACCACAGTCAGCTCCGTATACAGAGGCTACAAAAAATGTGTGCTTTAAACACGCAAAATATATATGTTTTAAAAGCACACATGGTGGCACTATAGTGAGGGCCAGTGTGGCAGGAACATGTCCTGATGGTGAGGAAGAGTGTGACAGGAACCCGTTCTGATGGTGAGGGCCAGTGTGGCAGGAACCCGTTTTGATGGTGAGGGTCAGTGTGACAGGACTCCGTCCTGATGGCGAGGGCTAATGTAGCGGGAACCGTCATGGAGGCGAGAGCCAGTCTGACGGTAGCCCATCCTGGTGGTGAAGGCCAGTGTGACAGGAACCCGTCCTGATGGTGAGGGTCGTGTGACAGGAACACGTCCTGATGGTGAGGGTCATGTGACAGAAAGCCGTCCTGATGGTGAGGGTCATGTGACAGGAACCCCTCCTGATGGTGAGGGTCGTGTGACAGGAACCCGTCCTGATGGTGAGGGTCATGTGACAGGAAGCCGTCTTGATGGTAAGGATCGTGTGACAGGAAGCCGTCCTGATTGTGAGGGATAGTGTGACTGGAGCCCGTCCTGATGGCGAGGGGCAGTGTGACAGGAACCCGTCCTGATGGCGAGGGCCAGTGTGGCAGGAACCCGTCCTGATGGTGAGGGCCAGTGTGGCAGGAACCCGTCCTGATGGCGAGGGGCAGTGTGGCAGGAACCGTCCTGATGGCGAGGGGCAGTGTGGCAGGAACTTGTCCTGGGAGAACTTAGTTCCTCCTCAAACGCTTTGTTCTAAGGCAGACTACAACTACAGCTAGCTCTTAAGGACGTTGCAGTCATTTTCGCTATATTTTGACGAGAGGTTGTGCAGACCTTCGACATACAAAACAACGGATACTAGTATTTGTTACCAGGCTTATTTTGCTCAAGCTCGGAATTAATACGGTATATAATGTATTGATTTAACCGTTGTCGAATATATATTGGGTTAGACAGGAATTCCGTCAAATATGCCAATATTTTCACAGAAGAATCTCCTTTTTGTTAATGCGTTTCTCAAACTACCTCAATGGATTTCTGGAGCAATGCTGTCCCGGAAAAAACTAATAAAAATCGGGGGTGAAAGTCACCAGGCTCCGCTCAGTCAGTTTGCTAGCATTCCTTCGTTGAGGTCGTATTGCGTCAAAATTTGTAAAAGAAGTTATCCAATTCAAAAATCACAACTGTTCTCTTTATGGTTTATATTTTCATTTCCAATTAAATTTCATTTAGCATCAGGAGGGAGTCTCTAATATTATACTGTCGGCCTGTAATATATATTTATATCCACTAGAAGCCGTTTTAATATAAGCCATTACATTCCGGGTAGAGTAGTTAGACATGGTCGATTAATAAATTCTCTCATAAACATATCTTAAGGTCAGACCACACACAGCGAATATCGTATAGAAGGTAAATAGACGATTATTCGCGTAATACACAGATGATGTATATACAACATGGCATAATTATAACACTTCAAGCGCCGTTGGAAATTTTATCTACAACATTATAGAAGTAATTTACTTGTAGTAAATCAGTACGGTGTCCCCAGGTAATGAATATACCATTTTGGTAGTTCAGTATTTCGACCTTTATTTTGTCGTTTTCAACAACATGTCCTAAGTTCTGAATGTTCTAAGCTATAATCGATAAACTAATTCGATATTCTAGAATGTTTTCTCCAATTGTACGCGTATAAATCAGAAATATTTGAAACAATATTTTTCAATCTATAAGATAATTACACCAGATATACTCGTGATTACAGCTTCCGTATTTATCTTCAGTGTTTAATGTGGAGTTACTAGTCCACATTACAGGAAAAACATTCACGTTTACATCGAAATGTCAAAAATAACACTCCAGTATTTAAAGTATAAATGTAATTAGAGTGTATATTTAAATAAAGACTTGCGAAGCTTCAGTTAAATGGATTGTACTTTCAATATTTTAAATGTCCGCAAAATCATAAAAAAAATCATTGAACGGCTACCAAGCTATGTTACGATTATGCCAAAGTCTCACATGTGATCATGGAGTATTTGTTCTATGCAAATGAGATTTGATGAATTTTAAACAGGAGAGTACGGTGCCGTAGAAGGGACACGCAATTCATTATTTTTACTGAGTTAACTGTTAAGTAGTGCGCGCGAAATAATCGACCAATCGAACTTGTTGAAGAAGGAATTGTACGGAGGCATGGAAGGGACATGGAAAACAAATACGTTTTATTTCGAAATTACCGTTCTTGCAACCTCACTTTGTCAAGCCTTTTTGACCATTTATAACAGTATTTGTAGAATATATTTATACAAAATTTCTCGACCATGGCAAAGTTGTATAACATGGCAAGACAATGCTATAATTAAAACATTGCAGAAGATCCAAACACCAAAGATATGATGAATAATTCTGAAAATTTAGAAAAAACTGTTTATTTCAATTCTTCATTGACATTACAAATATAACAGCATGTTGCCCTCTGTTTAAATAGAATTGACCAGCCTTTGTGATCATAGGGCTTGTGATGGAGAAACTCCCAATGTTCAGTAACAGACATGCCAGGCTAGAGCTGAAGGAAAAATGGGAATCATTGGAGAAATACCTAGAATCCGGATCCCAATTGTTATGCAAATACTCAAGTTTCTCAAACCCCCGACAAAAGTTTCAGTCAGTCCAGTTTGTCCGAGGCAACCTACCAACCTGTTAAATTTGAAAGACACGATTCCTGGGGACTAACAGCCACTACACTTGATTCAGTGGTTTACATGACTATCTAACATTTGAATGAGAATTCGAACACCCATATTTTCAAAATATTTCCATTGTAAATCCTAAATAATTTGGTAAACTAATATTTATAGAGATGTTTTGCTTTCTTATAACTATTCGACGTGAGCAAAGCATTTCTTGAAAATATATTTCAATATTGCTGTACACATGGGAGCTTCAACTTGTATCCTTGTTATATTTTATCATATTTTGAGTGCCTAAATGGATGCTGAATGGATATTGAATGGATATTTATTAAAGATTTTTATTTATTAGATGCTTATGTCGATTGCTTCAGCCATATTTAGAATAAAACATATCTTTTGCATCGGTCTATCTCTCCAGGAAGGACTAATTTTCCATGTCCATTTAATGCTTCCGTGGTTTTCGTCAGACTGATACACACATATAATCGAATATTACGCCCATTTTTATTGGTTGATTATCTCGTGCGCACGACTTAACAGTTATCTCGTGTGCACGACTTAACAATTTATCTGGTGCGCACGACTTAACATTTATCTCTTGTGCACTACTTAACAATTAATGCGTGCTCACGACTTAACAATTATCTCGTGCGCGACTTAAGTTAATGCGTGCGCACGGCTTAGTAAAAATAATAATTTGCGTGTTCCTTTTGCGTAGGAGAGAGGCGTATTCTCAATTTTACTTCACCGGCATTGAACACACAGATAATATACTTAGTGTATATATCTATATTCACAGAATACAGAGCGCTGAGTAACATGCCTGTACATCGCTCTCAGTACCTCCAGAATGGTTGGGTGAAGTCAACGTTTCAAGAGACTCCGATAATGTCCACTTACCTCCTCGCCTTCGTCGTCTCAGATTACGGCCATATAGAAGCCTTTGTTGACCAGCTTCAGGTAAGTGACTGAAACATGCCATTTTCATATCATTTTCTGGGAAAGAACTTTTTCTCTGCGAAGCTTATTTTGCAAAGGTAATAGGTCCAAATTACGTGGAATCTTTACATCGACAATTGCATGGCAACGTTCATTACACAAACGTTATATTTATCATACAAATGATGTAGCAGGAAATGCTTGACAAGGCCACTCAGTAGATTTTGATGATCTTTACCCAACACTGATATACATTTTGAGGTCACAGAAATTCCTACGAAGTAGGCTCTCATTTGCAAATTGTCCGGTAATATGTGAGTGAGTCCATCCGAATCCTTCTTCCGGCGAAATAAGGAGAACCGCTAACATTAGAACCTTGATTTTTCGCATGAGGACTGCTGCCAGCAAGTTCTGAGCTGACTGACTTTTGGTGAGAATTTAGGGACTAATTCAGGCATTTTTGGGGGGACATCGGTCGACTACCGCGAAACCGGAAACCCGCAAAGCCGGAAGAACACATTCTGCCCAATACGAATGCGCAGTGGGCTTAAACCATGCTAAAATGGCGGCCCAGTGTGAAAATTTTAGTCTCTCCACCTGCTGTACACAGGAAATAATCAATTATTTATTCGATAAATAATAGAAGTAAGTCCATTAGATTGATTTTACGTAGTTTTGATTTAGATTTTAGACGACATTCAATTGGTTTGTCCTTATTTGGGCGCGTGAGTTCGGGCACAGATACGGGTAGATTACTCCCTGCCTACTTAGGTGACCTATAAACCTCGAAATTGCCAAAAACATGTCCCAACGCCTCCTAAGACCCAGTTCCTAGGTCCTGTGACATTAGTCACACTGCCATGTAATTTAGTTGTGTTTGCATTATCTCTAATCGATATATCTCTTGTACAAATTGCCGGCTTCAATGAGATTGTCATCAGATCTAATTAATTTCTTCTGATTGTGACCCGAGATTGACCTGATTTACAGCAGGCGTCGAATCCGACATTCATTATTCAGCCGTCGTCCATAGAATAATTTCTATTTCCTGTGACAGCTAGCATCTATTTCAAATGTGTATGAAATAAACATGATAAAAACACAAGACGATTTCGTACAAGAGAGAAAGGGTCAAGAACCTTCAACGAAAGCCTCATATTACGTATATACAAATTAGGAGAGTAGAAACCATTGTAGTAATACTTTTGCCTCATCTGTAAAACATAATTTGGATGACTTACACGTCATATTATATAATTATAAAAATAAAATACGAGAAACACCATCTCGAGAAAAAATAATAAAATATCACCTATGAGACGTAAAGTATGCAACATCTTTCTACTGATGCGAATATCTCATGTGCAGAAGCATACGTGGCATGTGTATCATATATTTTTTTGCAAGACAAGATAAGAGGCGAAGATGGAGCAGATGGTTGAAACAGGGAGTGGAGTATACCTACGATCATATCAGAAAAATAGGGGGAAAACTTAAATAAATAAAAATAATAAAAAGTCGATTGATTTTACAAATTTTTTTATCCAAAATTAAATATTCCACATCCCAACATCCGATATTGTGCTAGTGTATTATCTGTTCACCCACGTGATCGATGTTGTTCACACAGTGTAGGTAATTATCCTTCATGTTCAGTTCAGATAGGATCCTGTCCGTCTATGAATCTGTTTCAAACAGTTTTTTGAATTGCTTCCATTTGCAATTGGATTTCTCAGTTGAAGTGTCAATCGGGGATATATATTTTTCCATTGTATATTGTTCACGAGCCAATTTTGCAGTGCTCTGATATGTGGTTAGGTGCCACGAGACATATTTTTTATATAAATATATTTTGTTAGAATCATTAGGATATTTAGCGCACATTTTTGCTTGTTTCGTCCCACTCGTATAGTACAATTCACATCGCTTATGTTTATTGTTTCACAATTCTTTTACAGATTCGTGTTTGGGCTCAACCGGAAATGATTAACCAGACGCAGTTCTCCTTAGATTACGCCGTGAAAACTTTCCGATTCTTTACGGATTATTTTGGAGTTACTGAGGTAGTTCCTAAAACAGGTAACCCAATCAGAGGCATTCTGATAATCAATTTATTAATTAGTTTATTTCATAATTATTTAACCTGAAACATGTCAATAATACTGAAGAAGCCAACACCCTTTTGAGAAAACCTTAATATAAATAATATTCAAAAACAAACATTTTTCTATTATTATCTTCCACATTCGTTATCCCTTACAACCAATCCTTGTCGTTCATTATACGGAATGATTGATTATGAATTTCCTGTCATTTTAACGCAGATCACGTGGCCGTGCCAGATTTCAGCGCAGGCGCAATGGAGAATTGGGGTCTGGTCATTTATCGAGAGACTTCGATGCTATACGACCCACAGGCATCGTCTAGTAGAGATATGTACATGGTCACCCTGATTGTTGCTCATGAAATTGCACACACGGTAATAATATACTCAGTGTTATTCCTGATGTGGTTTAGGAAAAGGTAACACTTGGTCAGTCCGTCTGTACTCGACAGGTAAGGGCAATCCCGCTAAAATGGAGGTAAAAAAGGTCGTTCTTGCTCAACAAGTCAGTTCACTTATTGAATTCAGCAAAATCATCTTGAGGCGCACACTACCATATATATCTGAATCGAATGGCGGTAAAAAATACCAATTTTCATCTATCTAATTTGCATAATACTATGGCAAACTTCTTGTTTGAACAACATTGACTGGTTCTTCAAATGGCAAATTATTTCTAGGACATGAAACAATAGATAAATCATTGTGCCTAAAGTTTTGAAGCATTGGTTAATTAGGAATCCAAAGTTATTGGGGGGAAAACGACCCTTTTTACCTCCATTTTAGAGAGCGAGATCGCTCTAATCTACAACCACCTCGCTGGGGATCTAATAATATCCCAGCCACCAGTCAGATTTTTGGACAAGATTCCCAGCCGGAAGTGACATCATATATAGTAAAATAGATGTTTGCCGAACATTTCGATTACTTTTCAAGTCTGCATAATACCAATGTTGACCTAGCGTTAAAAAGAGTTATCTGGATATTATTTTCCCCGTTTATCTGGACAGACATGACAGAGCATATGAAAAGTAGTTCGCTCATGTGCAAAACGGAAGGAGTTGTTCGACCGGATTCAAACTTAACCGTGCGTACGTGGGTTTTCCCCTATACGTCAAAGCAACGTAGTAAAGGTCAACTTCTGCTATTGGAGACAGGGATGATAAATGAGCCTGTGAATTGAAGCATGCGCTCTGGGGAGGATGCCTAATCTGGTCGAGGTGGCATTATTACATTACCCTTCTGTCCTAAGCTATGTAAGGGTCATATGTTGAGTTACGTTCATCTGATATTCTTCCCAGGGGTATTGCCTGTGTTGACCTATTGGTTTCAGGGTCAACAGCTCAAAGGTCAGTATCACACTTGACAAAAGATCATATTTTGCTGACAGAAATATGGACCATGTAATTGCAAAGAAGTCAAATTATTTGGAGAAAAAGTTCAACTTCATGATGCCCATAAAATATGGTCTAATCCATACTGTACACTTAGTGGGCAAGCAGTTTCGTATTTTTCCGGAATCTGTTTCTCTCTCTGCTTCAACGTAGAGCCAAGACTTTAACTAAGGATATCTCAAATATTGGCACTTTGCCCCATATTCATTAACCCTACCAGGCCTGAGTTGGGGGGGGGGGGGGGAAATGCCTATCTACGCTATCTGTGGAACGACAAACAAATGAGAGCTGACACTCCGTGACTTATAGTTTATCATATTACCATTTTGACCCTATTTACAGAACCCCGGGAGTACAGGATCATGGGTAAATCCACGTGGGGTACCAGAAAAGTGATGTTTTCCTCATTTTTCTTCAAAATTTCTGCTTTTCCGCAAAGAAAAGTGGGCAAAAACTATTTTATTTCATATCACATTAATATTTACTAATTTATCATGCAGATTTTGCGAAGAAATTGGATAAATGATAAATCTGACCGAAAAATCGACCAAAAAAAGTTTTTGAAAAAGACGTCACTGTGACGTCATCAAAGCGGCCATCTTGGATTTTTTTCCACGTTCTTGTAGAGCTTGACCCAAGGGTATTAGTCCAGGATGTTAGGGCATAAAAGGGGCTGTTTGGTTCAGATTCTTCCAAAAGCACCAAAATTGGTCCATATGTCGTCTATACAATACCTTTTCGATTTTTGACGGGCGCCAAGGTAGTCGCCCCCGGGGGCCGCCATATTGGCAAAATTCAATATGGCCACCACCCGTGTTAGAGGTCAATCGTATTTAAAAAACAGAATGGCTAGAATCATGAATAATACAACTTTTTAGTGGTTTTCGGTGTCGGGGAATCTGATTGTGATCTTATTTCAACGATTTGAGGTCAAGGTCACCCTGAAGGTCATTATAGGGTCAAATTCCTCATTTTTAGTGGTTTTTAGTCGAGATATACAAACTACCTCATTTTATCGATTTTCGGGGTTGAGTACACTACCCGACTCTGGCCATATTTTGACGATTTGAGGCAATATTGCACGTGAGGTTGACGATAGAGTTCACCTGAACCAGAGATCAACCAGAGGTCAGTTATAGGAAACACCAAAAGAGCTAGAACCACAAATAATACCATAGGGCTTTGTGGCATCGGAGAATTAGATTCTGACCTTATTTTGACGATTTGAGGTCACGGTCACCTCATTTGGGAATTAAAGGTCAAATATCAACAGTTGCTACTAAAAACAATCCAAAACAAGATTATTCAGGAACAAATGTTATTAAAATACTTCGGAGATGACATCTGCTAACAAAATGCTATAAATATGCCGCTACGTGCATTTAAATGTTCAAAATACAACACAAAGACCGCTTTAGCAACACTATACCAATGGTTATTTTTACTACCTATGCCTTCTGGCTTGCGCTTTATGATGCCAGCAATAGGTAATACTTGCCATCACCGCCCTCGTTATTAACGCACCCGCCTTCGCATTTGCAGAGGGTCGTGTATCGGACATCGGCACAGTTGCATTTGCACCTTCCCGTGCATGCTTTGAGTCAGCCGCAGTGCATGAGAATGGCATATGCCATAGAAGTGTCGCTGAGAGTGGTCCATAGCGGTTGCCATGTACTGAAGCCAGAGATTTCCTGCTGGAGTGAAGTGACCTGACTCCAGCAGAAACTCGCTTGCAGTAGAGCTCGCTTCACATGCTGCAACAGCGCTGCTTGGGAGGCGGGATGTTTTCCAGCGATCTGGTTGCAGTGGTGAAGAGGTGATGCTTGGCCTCATTGACACCGGCTGCACCACATACCTTGCTGTACATTAGTACGATGAAGCATTCTATAAGCTCCATATGCACGGACTCGAGAGTGTCGGGATCATGTGTGAGAGCCACTAGTGTGTTGGTGAGGTCCGATATGCTTGTGCAGACTGTTCAGGCGGTCGTTTTGCCACATCCAAGAAACTGTGAAGTCATCTTGCACACCGTTAAGCTGTGAAAGAGGAGTAGTGCCAAGGACTTTGACGGACCAAGATCGGAACAGATGGTTTGGACTAGAATGCCACAATACTTTTTCCGGTACCCCTAAAATCCCGATGTATGAATGGATCAGCGGCTTCTTAAAAAAAATGAGAACAAAAAGGAGCCGTTCTCATTCATCAGCACACCGATCTTCAAGACTGACATTGGCGGAAAGCTCCTCCTGTGTACCCGTTTGAGTCCGTGTTCTTCAACAGGCGTTGTGACCTCACAATACTTCAACCGTGCAACCATTCAGAGGCGGACACCAGGGTCCTCCTGCATCTAGCACATGCCACGGAGGAGGGTCATACAACAGCCTATGTTCGCACGATGGACAGCGATGTTCGATCTTTGGAGACCCTCGGTCTATCGGAACTCTTGGTGGGCTTCGGTACTGGGAAAAAATATTGTGACATTCCAGTCCATACCATTTGTTCCGATCTCGGTCCGTCAAAATCCTTGGCACTACCCCTCTTCCACAGCCTTACTGGGTGCGACCCGACTTCATAGTTTCTTGAGAGCGCAAGAATGTATAGGTATTAATAATCATTGGTATATTGTTGCTAAGGCGGTCTTTGTATTGTATTTCGAACATTTAAATACACACAGCGGCATAGTTATAGCATTTTGTAAGCAGATGTCATCTCCGAAGTATTTTAATGAAACTTGTTCCTGAATAATCTTCGTTCGATTGTTCTTAGTGGTAACTGTTGACCTTTGACCCCAAAATGGGGTGACCTCAAATCTTCAAAATAAGACCAGAATCGGATTTTCCGAATGCCACAAACCCCTATGGTATTATTTGTGATTCTTTTGGTGTTTTACCTACAACTGACCTCTGGTTCAGATGACCACTATCGTGACTCTCAAATGAAATATTGCCCCGAATCGACAAAATAATGCCCGATTCGGGTTACTCAACCCCGGAAACCAATAGAATGAGGCAGTTTATATATCTTGCCCCAAAACCACTGATAATGGCGAATTTGTCCGCAAAATGACCTTTATTGTGACCTTGAAGGGTGACCTTGACCTCAAGTCGTTGAAATAAGATCACAATCAGATTCCCCGACCCCCAAAACCACTAAAAAGTGTTATTATTCATATTTCTAGCCCTTTTAGTTATTTAACTACGATTGACCTCTTACCCGGGTGGCGACCATATTGAATTTCGCCAATATGGCGGCCCCAGGGGGCGCTCGTCTTGGCGCCCGTCAAAAATAGAAATAGTATGGTATGAGCGACATATGGGCCAAATTTGGTGCTTTTGGAAGAATGTGAACCAAAAAATCCCTAACAGCCCTGACTATATAGTGTGGTAAGTTTCAACCCACTAGCTCAAGGGATTAAGAAAATAATTGGGGGGGGGGGTGCATTTCGACCCCCCCCCCCCTGGACCAGTCCCATAAAGCCCAGGCCAGATAGGGTTAAGATAAACATATCATAATTTATTTAATCATATCATAATTTATTTAATCATATCATAGTTTATTTAATCAGTAATTTGATCTATAATTATAATTTTGGCGATAAGCAAAACAAGTCTCTATGTTGTTGCATATGCAAAAACGAAAATCAACTACTCAGTAATTTACGGGTGATGCTCACAGCTGGTCAAGCCTCATGCCTTCATCTGACACTGATATCGAAAAACCTGGATTCCAGTACCTTTCTCTGATATGTGATTCAATGTTGTTGTTGTTGTTGTTGCAGTGGTTTGGTAATATGGTGACAATGAAATGGTGGGAGGACCTATGGCTCAATGAGGGATTCGCCAGTACACTCATGTTCTTCGCTATGGACCACATATATCCCGAATGGGAAGTGGTAAGTTCTGACATGGATAATTTCTACCCACATATATACCTATATATACATGTACCTATATACATATATGGATTCATTGTACCTCGAGTGGTAAATGGTAACTGTTACATTAGTTATGGATGACAATGCCCCCAGCTGTACACTCTCCGAAATATTCAGGTAAAAGTCCAATTTCAGGGAGTTTGGCTGAAATTTAGGGCTGATTACCGTGAAAAAGGTCCCTGGATGAGAAGATTTTCCATGAAATTCAGGTAAATTTAACACCCTGATTATTAAGTTCCCGACCCCATTCAGGTACGTAAAATCCAGGTAATTTAGCATTAATTCCTGGTTGATATACCCGAATTTAAGGAAATTATCCCTGGATTTCAGGTAAAATCCCTGAAATTGAGTTGTGAATGTGCAACCTGATCTATTCAGGATTATTCCCTGAATATTTCTGAGAGTGTACCCGAGTGGAAAGTGGCGAGATTAGTAATTTTGCCCAACAAATGCTTCGAAGTTCCGAAACGAAAGAAAACAAGAAAGAACACTCATCATATCATAGCTTATCATATTAGGCTTATTTTAACCTATTTGCATTCCATACTCTTAGATACAGAGAATCATGAGTCAATTCAGAATTGTGGCCATTTGAGTTCTCAAGAAAGTCCCGTTTTAAGGGTGTAGATCACGTCTATTTTAAACAGAGAGATTGTGCTTAAACTTCGAGATGCAGATGAACAATATTTACTGGGTTCATCTTCATATCATTTTTTGAGGTTGCCGTTTCGCTAGAAGTGAATGCGGATGAATTTTTGGGGGTACTACAAGCATAATCTCTAACCCAAAGTTAGCAGCCTGTGCAATCCAACTGTTGGATCTGAAAGGTCCACTTTTTGGGCAGACCCATTTCACGTTGGAACGGCTAGTAAAACAAATAAAAGGTTATTTTGTAGTAGATAGCACATGAAATCTATTTATTTCGACAGGAATAATGAATATCCATCATATCGATGATTTTAAACCAAAAGAGGAGAAATAGTATATAACATCGAAAAGGACGTCCCAAAATAGGTCTAAAACTGCCGTTACATTTTCTGTGCAACCTTGATGCACGTGTAGCTGCAAAGGTAGTGTAACGAAAGTGCAGAATGCAAACGACCCCTTGGGATCCCCTTTGATAAATCACTGCTGGTGTTTGATACGTGCCTAGTGTGAAATCGAAAGTAACATTGTGTTTACGTGTGCGGTTCACTTACCTGATGGAATTCAACGCTGTAATTTTCCTAGAATGAACTATAATAATCCGGGAGACAGACAATGCTTCGAAATCGCGGTGAAGTTATCTCAAGCGATCAGTCGGGACGGAGAAAGGAACGCTGGTGTGCTCACTTGCTTCGCTGTAGATGACGTCACTCAGGAATCCGGAAGCCAACATTGGGAATATGCAGATGAGGAACAGTGAACTTTGCGGTCGTCGTATGAATTAACTAGAGAGAGTTGGAAGCTGAGATTTACCAGTTACGTCCGTTATGAATTATGGTTTGTTCCTCCATAGCCATATTTATCCAGCGAAGTCCAGATAAACTGATCGGGGGAAAGTGTGTTAATTTGACAATAAAGAGGGCGCTGGCATCGTCGACTTGTTTCTACCTTTATCTGCAGGAGAACGTTCTGTTTCTACCTTTATCCGCAGAAGAGCGGTAGCCCTATATAAGCTAGGCTCCAGCGGAAACGAGGCAGACCAGCAGAAACTTCGAGGTGAGAACACGCACAATTTATTGGGGAGAAGAAATCCAATACATTGCCGGGCCGGAGAAGGGCCGTGATTAGGCCGCCGAATTCGTGCCGCCGCCGGGCCAGGACCAGGCCGCCGAATTGAAGAAGTGCCGCCGCCGAATCCTATAACATCATAGCATACATTTACACTCACTTACATTCACACGTCCGGGCTGTGTTTACTCTACTCCGATCTCTACCTGTCTCAACCGTAATGCACAGTTGTGCGGGTATTGCACTGGGAGATAGGGTATAGACATTGATCGTTAATGGTTATTCCTATCTCCACCTGATCCTCGTCCGTACAGCACAGACGTGCAGGTTTAGCTCTGGGAATTAACTAACGGCGTTAATGTTGATAGCATGGCCATACCTTAGCTGCATCTCTACTTGACTCAACCGTATTGAACAGTTGTGCTAGTACGGCCCTGTGGTTAATGGTATCGATTAAGCTGTATCCGGTAGGAGACGCTCGTCTCTGTGAAGAGGGTACAGCTAAACCAAATCATACACAGTTCCTACCTAAACAATTATCCATGCACACACGTACTTAAACACACAACCTACGGGTTGAAATACATTCACGCTAACACTCACAAGCTATAGGCTCAGGTCTAGAGCTTGATAAATATACACCTACCCAGTAAATCGTACCATAAACGATTATCCATTCACGCCTCCATAAGCAAACAGTCTCTCACCACCCTGTACATACATTGAGTAATTCACGGCCAATCATAGATTAATACTGTCTCATACAGTAGTATATACCGGGGGAATCCTTGACCAGATGCCCATCTATTGCGGATGACCATACAGTAGTATAGAAAGAGGGTTCCTATACCAGTTGACCATACAGTAGTATAGAGAGAGGGTTCCTATATCAGGTGCCCATACAGTAGTATAGGAAGAGGGTTACTAGACCAGGTGCCTACCCATCCACCGTGTGTTATCGATGTCCGATCCTATGTGGACCGTGTAGCCGTGAACTCTAGCCTTGATGATTCGTCCTTGGAGCGGGGCCGCGGAGTGAGTCGCCGTGAGCGGGATCGCTGAAGCCTGGGGGTGTATTCCTACGAGGGGTGCCGTCTGCTGCTGTGGTGAGCCGTGCAGTTGAATAGTCCTGCGGTGTTACAGAGAGACGGGCCGGTGCCGTAGAAGCCTTTGTACTGTGATAGTACTGTCGTGCCCAGGCCGTCCGCATCCATTGACAGTTACCAACGGGGGCTTAGTCGTGTAAGACGAGACACGACGACGACGAGAAGTCCATACAGCCCGAGGGAAGAAGACCGGGGGAAGGAATACACACGCCGGACATAACCACAGGAGGGCCAGGTCGTGTAAGACGAGACACGACATCAAGTTCATCCATACGGGAGTGAACGAAGACCTGGGAAAGGAAGATGGACGCTGGACCCTACCACAAAGATCTGGGGAAGGAAGATAGAAGCTGGACCCAACCACGAGAGAACCGGTCGTGACCAGACTGTGGCTGTGACCAGGCCTGATCGCGATGTAGCTAGGGCTATATAATTTTGTATATATCCTTCTATTATATTGGACTTCGGTTAAAGATAACTATAAGAATACAGGTAAATCCAATCCATAGATCAAGGATCTTCTTTTCAGGGATTATACGCTACCGCGATCTGAATCCTGTATTCCTGCTCAAAGAATTATATGTCAGCATTGTATTAATTTGCTTTGGTTGTCATTACAGGTCTTCCTTTCCAACCTCCTCGATCCAGACAAGGTGACAGGTTGAATCGAACTCTCTCGTTGGCCAAGATCAGTGCACGAGTGCGTTCCCGGTAGCCTGACAGTTTGTCTTGGGGACCCTGCGCACTCTCTTGTGGATCTGAAACATCCATTCCGCACGTAGAACGTTTCAGTGGCACAAATATAGTTCGTTGCGTCTACCTGAAAACTCGCACTGATAATCTGTTATTCATTTAGCAAATACACTATTCAGAAAATTGTGTAAATATTTAATTATTTCCCCATTTGTCCTTTCAACAGTTTTCCATCATGGTGGCGGAGGATATTTTCCCGGTGATGGTGTCGGACTCACTGGAGGCCTCTCATCCCGTCTCAACCACAATTGTCCACCCTGACGATATCATGCAGACCTTTGATCTTATATCCTACAATAAGGTAAGGAGCTCGAGCACGACACTTTGTATCATTACTCATAAATCGAGATTAAAGATAACCGCAAATTTCTCTAGAAAAGAGGAAATGCGTAGCAACCTCACCAATTTTACAACTGGCCCGTCATGCCCGTAGCGAAGCGGGGATCAGCGGGTTCAGGCGACCACCATTCCCCCTGCACCCCTTTTAAAAATCTGCCCTTTTAACAATTAAAATAATCCTTTTCTATACAAAAGCCTCAGATGGAGGCAAACTTCCCGATGACCCCCTCTTTACTGGAATAATCCGCCTAATTCGCCCTTTTGAAGTGGAAGCGAACCTAAATATCCTGGCTACGTTCTCTAACTAAGAAAGAAATGGAGAGAGAGACAATTATATCTAATGCAGGCACACAAACCAATACTGGATTTCCGTCCGTGAAATGAATGTCAGTTCTTTGCTGTAGGGAATGGCCATATTACGGATGTTGAAAGGTTTCCTTGGGTGGCAGCAATTCAGAAGAGGATTACAGGTAAATAGAGGGGGTAGCGATACTCTTCTCCTGGATTCAAACACTAGTTAGTGTTAGCAAGGACCATGTATGTTTAGACGGGTAAATGGCCCAAGAACAGGTGCTGTAAAAGTGCAAAAAAAAAAAAAAAATTACATATACAAGAAATGGTTCAATTGAAGTACATGTACAACAATATTATATTGTATACTCGGAAAAGTTTCAAGACACTGATTCTCATCATTCTCGAATAATAGGGCCGTGAAGTAGTGCATTCGTGCAAAATCGCCAAGTTTGAGGCGAAAACGCCTCAGATTCCTTTCTATGAACATATGAAGATAAACAATATAACCAGAACCAGCTTGATACAGCATACTCGCTGTTCACAAATGTAGTCGTGGACCAAATCTGGTTCTAGTTATCGTTTATTTTCATGTGTTTACAGAGAACAATAGGAAATGTTTTCACCTCAAAATCAACTATTTTGCATAAATGCACTACTTTACGGCCCTGTAGTCTGTTATTCGAGAATGATGAGAATCAGTGCCTTGAAACTTTTCTGAGTATACAATATAATATTGTACTCCATGCCAACTACATGTAAACAACTTCTTGTATATGTAATATTTTAATTTGGTACTTCTACCGCACCTGTTCTCGGGCCACTTTCCCATCTAAACATATGTGGTCCTTACTATATGTGCTGTATTCCACAAGTAAGAGTGGGCCTGGTATTATGGTCCCTCTCGTTTATGGTCGTTTCGTTTCCTTGCATTCACAGGATTGAACAATATATTACTTGTTTGTGGAGATGAAACTACTTATTATTTTTCAAAATTTCAACCTGAAGTATATATTTGAAAATTTTCATCACTCTTCAGCCATTCTCATCACTTTAACCTGGTGTTGGTCAACACCAAATAATGGTGTTAAAATGACATCAACACCATTTTGTTGAAAAGGATTTAGTCAACACAACTGATCCTCACCAGTTCTTGATGTTGGCAAGTCCCAAACAACATGCATCTGGCTGTGTTTACGACCAACGCCAGATGACAACAATGAGCTCGAAAACATTTCTTAATATGTCCCAGATTGAAATTGTGGACGATTGTTGGCGACCCGCTTATGAAAGGTGTAAAGGCCGTTAGAGGAAGGGAAATAACTCTGTTTTGTTTAAAGGTTGTCGGCTGCTTCTTCCATTCCACCAAAAAACTGAGCAACAAGGATATAACCAGTCTGATTTAAATCAGGCCTATCATACCGCAGCGGCATAATAGGTCTCATTCGCAACTTCTCGGGGATCTCCGATGGCAGATAGTCTCTCAAATGACATGAGACCCATATTGGAATATCACGAGGTCATGTGATTGCTGAAAAGATCATGTGACTACCCCCCGTTCCTGTAAATATATCACAGATGGTTTGTCTGATTTATCACAAAATATGGACGGTCTGAAGTCTGAAATGTGTCAATTCATGTCAAACATGCATCTGGTATTTTTTCTGTCAAATATGGTTGCACGAGATCAAGACATAAGCCTTTTCGAGATGGAGAATTTCTAGGTTGACTCACAGATCATCCTTCGTCATCTTGTTTGGAGTGACGTTGGATGAATCCAACATCAAGATGTTGTTGAACTCCGACATTCAATAGACAGATGTTGTTCAACACCGACATTCGTTGGACAGATGTTAACCGTCCATAATCCAAAGACCTATTCCATATCCATATAACAGTATTAGCACCAAATTCAAAAAGACAATCATAGTATCCATAAACATAGGCTAGTTTCCTGCAAGAGAGAAGCGGTCAACAGTTTTCAATGATGCCGACAAGACATCATGATATTCCAAAAATATAAAATCCGTATCGCTGATCAGTATTCTTAATCCATAATAATCGTTCTAAAGTCGTTATCTAGAGAATGGTGTATCTGTCACGCTTTGATTGTGACTGTTCATATGAGCACCATGAGGATCTTGAAGTACATGGGTTCATACGGCCCCTATCCCCGGGTTAAGCGGAATTAGACACAAGTTACGAAACGTAACGCCATAGATCTTGCACGCTACGTTCGTATTTTGCTATTAGCAGGCGATATGTATCGCCAAATTTGAGAAACTTTGAGTGGAGGCGCTTGGAGGAATAGCCCTGTTTTATAAGTTTCTGCAACAATGTTTTGTGACGTTGATTGAAAGACCATTGTGAGGTCAACGAGCCGTCGCTGGTTCCAGCGTGAGCGCTCGTGGTCCATAGCCCGGGCATCAAGAATGGCTGTCATAGTCCAGTAGTGGAGGGCGATAGCACACCTCTCCATCGAGTCGACTATGTCGAGGACCGCTTCTGTGAACACTTCTAGGATCTGGCATCGCCCCTCGTTGTCGTCGCCATCTCCAAACGTGGACCGAGCCACTGCTTGGTAGCCCGTGAGTGAATTAACCACGATCGCATGCTGTAAAATGCGAGTCGCATACGAATGAGTCTCCGTCATGGCTCTGCAACAGTAGGAATTGGGGTGTGGGGTCCAGAGGGACGTGCTTTATAGACGACGTCACACATGCGCAGGTCGGGAATTGTGGAAAAAGGGCTCTTGGGTGAACTTAACGCTCTAGCATAACGCATTGACGCCATGGTGTAGACAGATGAGAGAACAACAACAACAACAACAAGGATGACAGGTCAATCATTTTATTATCCCCAATAGCACATCATACCCACGCTGGGGGAGCCGCGTTGGGTATGTTTACAATTCTCGTAAGGTCTTGTCCAATCAGAAACCGTCGTTTGAGAAATTTCAATCTTCGGTCAGGGTCGCTCTTGACCTAAGCGTCGTCGAGCAGTCCAGGATACCGCTGAGGCAGCATGTTCTGAAACAGTTGTTTGCGCATTCTGCTTATTTTCCAGGGCTTTGGTGGGTGGTAACCCTATATCCTCTTCCAAGTGACGCTTTATGCTAGAGCGTTAAGGTACCCAAGAGCTTGGTCTTCATGATGGACCTGTGCGTGAGGTCGCCTTTCATTTCAAGCGGCAGCAGGCTATACCATTCATAGATGGCCATGTCTGTTTTCCTGAGGTTAGGGCGCATTTGGATGTACGCATGAATGGGTTGAGAGCTTAGAGCTTTCGGAGCTGTTGAAGCTCGGAGCTCTTGCGTTAACACGGGCGATGGGCATGCCTCAATCTCGGAGCTTCGAGCTCGGAGCTCCGGAGCTCTTGGAGTCTGAGCTCTGAGCTCGGAGCTCTTGGAGCTCGGAACTCTTGGAGCTCGGAGCTCGAAAGTGACGTCATCGTACGCATGCGCACACACCTGTGGTGCACCCGCACCCTGGAGTACCTTGTGCTCTACGGACATTGGGAAATATGTCATATATATCAGCATTTTGAAAGCCATGGGTGATTGAGGTGACCAATAAATTCAACGCGTTATATTTCAAAGAGACAGGCATATTTTAAAGGGTCAACGTCAGCCATTTTGAATAATTTTTCCTGTTATTCTTGTTTGTTTTCGCCAAATTGTTGTGTGACGTATGTACTGATTGAATTTATCCCAAATTTATAGTCAAATATATCACAATCAGTGATCGAGATCATCCATGCGACAATTCATCACGACTTAATAACCAGGAAATGCCTCATGGCGGCCATGTTGGATATTTCGATTTCCCCAAGGATGCCAAGGTGGCATCATCCGGTTTCGTGATCAGCGCATCGAAAAGATATATAAACCATCAAAAAACATCAGGTGGACTGTATTTCGAGGTTTTTCGACCTGCTCCCGGACTTATATTAGTCAGATGACACGTGAATGTCTCCGAGGGTGTGTGAGTCAGATGACTCGTGAATGTCTCCGAGGGTGTGTGAATCAGATGACTCGTGAATGTCTCCGAGGGTCAGATTGCTTGTTTGCAGAATTGCAAGAACATATATCGAAGATGTTATGAACTCACCTTAAAGCTTAGGAGGCAGGGAATATTGGTTTCACCCTGTTAGATAAGCTTTAGATTCCACATGGGAAATGTATCCTTTGTTTTATTTGGTTTCTAATTGGTTTCAGAATTATATCAAGAAGTATAAGTTCAAGAACGCTGAGATGAAAGAATTGTGGGAAACATTCTCAGAGGTGAGTCCACTTCTTCTTCTTCTTCTTCTTCCGGTGATGAAGTCAAACTGACTGGAGTATGACCCGTATTAGCATACCCCAAAGTTGATTAAAAAACCCTTGTTTCTAGGATAAATCAGAATTTAACGGTTAGTTTCTTAATGATTATCTTCACGTCTGGTTCAACCCTTTCAAGAGATGACACTCTCTGATTTTTATATGATCTTACTCAGTCATTTGATCCTATATTTGCCAAATCCTAGGTATAAATGGTTATGAATTCAAAATAGCGACCAAGAGGGATCCTAAGAAAAAAAAGTCGCGTTTCCGATGTTTTTGTCTTGTTTCATTTGCACGTGCCTAAAAGCTCGTCGGAAGTATTAATTTTACTTAAAATGTTGATGCTCTTTCATATTAATCAGTTCAGAAAAAACTATCATATTCATATCTTTCAGGCTGTCAATGGTACATATGGCGTGGGGAAAATCATGGACACATGGACACGCCAGATGGGTTATCCTGTCGTCACGGTGGTGGATCAGGGGGACAAGTACTTCCTGGAACAAGACCGCTTCATGCTCAACTCGGATGCTCAGATCGATGAGACGGAGTCCCCATACGAGTAAGTCGAATCATGATCTCCGACATTCAACAGACAGATGTTGTTGAACTCCGACATTCAATAGACATATGTTGTTGAACTCCGACATTCGATAGACTGATGTTCTTGGATTCCGACATTCAATAGACAGCTGTTGTTGAACTCCGACATCTAATAGACAGATTTTACTGAAATCCGATATTCAATAGACATATGTTGTTGAACCCCGACATTCAATAGGCAGATGTTGTTGAACTCCGACATCTAATAGACAGATTTTACTGAAATCCGATATTCAATAGACATATGTTGTTGAACCCCGACATTCAATAGGCAGATGTTGTTGAACTCCGACATTCAATAGACAGATGTTGTTGAATTCCAACATTCAATAGACAGATGTTGTTGAGCTTCGAAATTCAATAGACGTTGTTGAACTCGGACATTCAATAGACAGATGTTGTTGAACGCCGACATTTAATAGACAGATGATGTTGAACACCGACATTCAGTAGACAGATGTTGTTGAACTCCGACATTCGATAGACTGATGTTCTTGGATTCTGACATTCAATAGACAGCTGTTGTTGAACTCCGACATCTAATAGACAGATTTTACTGAAATCCGATATTCAATAGACATATGTTGTTGAACCCCGACATTCAATAGGCAGATGTTGTTGAACTCCGACATTCAATAGACAGATGTTGTTGAATTCCAACATTCAATAGACAGATGTTGTTGAGCTTCGAAATTCAATAGACGTTGTTGAACTCGGACATTCAATAGACAGATGTTGTTGAACGCCGACATTTAATAGACAGATGATGTTGAACACCGACATTCAGTAGACAGATGTTGTTGAACTCCGACATTCGATAGACTGATGTTCTTGGATTCCGACATTCAATAGACAGCTGTTGTTGAACTCCGACATCTAATAGACAGATTTTACTGAAATCCGATATTCAATAGACATATGTTGTTGAACCCCGACATTCAATAGGCAGATGTTGTTGAACTCCGACATCTAATAGACAGATTTTACTGAAATCCGATATTCAATAGACATATGTTGTTGAACCCCGACATTCAATAGGCAGATGTTGTTGAACTCCGACATTCAATAGACAGATGTTGTTGAATTCCAACGTTCAATAGACAGATGTTGTTGAGCTTCGAAATTCAATAGACGTTGTTGAACTCGGACATTCAATAGACAGATGTTGTTGAACTCCGACATTCAAGAAACGGATGCTGTTGAACTCTGACATTCAATAAACAGATGTTGTTGAACTCCGACATTCAAGAGACAGATGTTGTTGAATTCCGACATTCAATAGACAGATGTTGTTGAATTCCGACATTCAATAGACAGATGTTGTTGAACTCCAACATCCAATACACAGATGTTCTTGAAATCCGACATTCAATAGACAAATGTTGTTGAACTCCGACATCCAATAGACAGATGTTGTTGAACTCCAACATCCAATACACTGATGTTCTTGAAATCCGACATTCAATAGACAAATGTTGTTGAACTCCAACATCCAATACACAGATGTTCTTGAAATCCGACATTCAATAGACAAATGTTGTTGAACTCCGACATTCAATAGACAGATGTTGTTGAATTCCGACATTTAAAAGAGGAGAACAAATTTCGTTGATGCCAATAACAAGATCTGTTCTCATGGAAGAATCAACTAGTGTTTGTCTTTAATCTACAAGGATTTAGAAGCCGTTGCCTTTTATGCGTCTAAGTCAGGCGTTGATTGTTGCTATTCATTTGTCCATCAATGAGGTGTTTGCGACCCATACTCCCAATTTTAACGATTAGGAAAGAATCAGTATTTCCAGTGTTCATCGCTTTGCATAGCGAATATACTGTATTACTGAAATGTTTGTCCGAATTGTTTCAAACGTTTTCTATATATAGCCGCGTCAGATCCGACATTCAGTATTCATCCGTCGTCCATAAAAGAATTTCGGCGTCAGTAATCAGGAGATCAACACCAATTCCAAATGTGTATGAAATAAAAATTATAATTTCGATGTGGTTTCTCTCAAGAGAGAACCGGTCATATGGCAAGCCATTTTACTATTTATTCAGTATTTGCTGATATCATCAAATATTTGCTGATATTATCAAATATTAGCACATATCATCAAATGATTCACTGATATCATTAATTATTTGTTGATATCAGGAAATATTTGGTGATATCAGCAAATCATTTGAAGATATCAGCAAATATTTAATGATATCAGCAAATGCCGAATAAAAGGGGAAACGGCTTGCCATACGGTTACCACTTTCTATTAATACTCACTTGTTTGGGCCGTTTCTTCTATCTAACTGTCACATAGTTAATTCATCTTTATTTCATCAGATGACTTGACAGGGTTTACGTCTTCTCTCTTATATTTGTATCTAATACCGCTCAAGCTGGTGCTAAGGACCGTGTGGTCATGTCATTCAATGTCTACACGAATCGCTACAATAAACGCGTGACTGGGATACAAATCATCGCAGGGATCAGTTTCGGTTCTTGTGTTATGTTTAGAAATGTGCAGTCAGTATATTTGCCTGTGGAGTCTAATGACTTCTTGTCTTCTCCCACCACCGCTGTTGTACCCCTTTCTATCCCTTTGTGATTCACAGTTATAAGTGGTACATACCTTTTACGTATAAGACGGAAGAAGATATTGGTAATGTGAAAGTCCAATGGATGAATTTTTCTGGTAAGTTTTTGTTGTTGTGTGTTGGGTCTAGTCTGTGTATATTGTGCCCTGGAATGAGACGTACATTTATAGAAACCAAATGTCGAGATATGTATCAATGTCGTGATACATGTATATGTATGTACATATATCAATATTCACTTGTTATCGTGACAAATAGGCCGCGTACTTGTGAAGTGGATTGAATTCGCGAGCCGTTTCCAACTGGACTCGGTAGCTCAGTTGGTAGAGCTGTCGGACGGTGTCCCCTAAGTCGTGAATTCGATTCTCACCTGCGCCAGTATTTTCTGACAGGGTGTTTCACAATGTAGGAACATAATTATATTATAATTTATCCCTGAAGATAACTGCAATTGTCAGTCTCTGAAAGTTCAAGAAATAGGACCTCATCAATTTTCATGCTATGTTATGGCAAATATATGGCGTCTTAAGCCCGAATTTTCCCAGAAAGTAATGATTATTTGAAAGAGCCCAAAATGGGTTTTGTATGAATTGTCATATTTTTTCAAACTGCCTAAAATACTAAAATGGACCGGGGTGGGGGAGGGGGGCACATTATGATCAGTTATAAATCAATCTATATGGATATGGCCAATTTTTGAGTGAGACAATTCCCTTCCTGTGGTTGAATTATTAGAGATTTTATGTAACATGTATTCTAAAAGTTACAACTTTTTTTAGGATTTACCTGGACTTGTGAAGATGCAAATTAGGGCAAAATGTAGAGTTTTCTTATCAGTTTTGGGTAAACATTGCACTTTTAAAGGACAAAAAGGACGCACTGCATATTCTTGGTAAAATTCCGTTTATCCTGGGGATTTTTGAGTTTATAGAAAAAAATTAGGGATCATTATCGGCTCTATACATGTATACATGTATGACTATATTTATATCTAACGGTGCACGAAGCGACATTCTTCTCTTATCTTAAAACTGAATGGTGAGAAATAAATAAATGACTACATATGTGTAACGTGTTTGCCATTAGTATATATTTACCTTTACAGCATGGATGGAAAAAGATTCAGACGGCTGGCTGCTGGGGAATGTGGATTACGAGGGATATTATCGAGTGAACTATGGGGACGATATGTGGGGTAAACTAACAAATCAGCTACAGACCGACCACACCGTAAGTCCTACATTGTGAACTATCACAGTTATACATAGTGAACTATTTCGCAAAAAGTAATGGTTATTTGAAAGAACCAAAATATTCTTTCAAAATGCCTAAAATACTAAAATAGGCCGGGGTGGGGAAGGGGGCACATTATGATCAGTCATAAATCAATCTATATGGATATGGCAAATTTTTGAGTGAGACAATTCCCTTTCTGTGGTTGAATTACTAACAGACCAGCTACAGACAGACCACACCGTAAGTCATACATAGTGAACTATGGGGACGATATGTGGGGTAAACTAACAAATCAGCTACAGACCGACCACACCGTAAGTCCTACATTGTGAACTATCACAGTTATACATAGTGAACTATTTCGCAAAAAGTAATGGTTATTTGAAAGAACCAAAATATTCTTTCAAAATCCCTAAAATACTAAAATAGGCCGGGGTGGGGAAGGGGGCACATTATGATCAGTCATAAATCAATCTATATGGATATGGCAAATTTTTGAGTGAGACAATTCCCTTTCTGTGGTTGAATTACTAACAAACCAGCTACAGACAGACCACACCGTAAGTCATACATAGTGAACTATGGGGACGATATGTGGGGTAAACTAACAAATCAGCTACAGACCGACCACACCGTAATTGATACATGGTGAACTTAGGGGACAATTTGTCGGGTAAACTAACAAAGTCCTGCATAGTTAACTATGGCGACGATATGTGGAGTAAATTCACAAAGACCTACATAGTGAACTAAGATTACCGTACGGGTAAACTAACAAACCAACTACAGACCGACCACACCGTAAGTCATACATAGTGAACTATGGGGACCATATGTGGGATAAACTAACAAACCAGCTACAGACCGACAACACCGTAAGTCATACGTAGTGAACTATGGGGACGATATGTGGGGTAAACTAACAAAGCAGCTACAGACCGACCACACCGTAAGTCCTACATTGTGAAGTATGGGGACTATATGTGGGGTAAGCTAACAAACCAACTACAGACCGGCTACGCCGTAAGTCATACACTGTGAACTATGGGGACGATATGTGGGGTAAACTAACAAACCAACTACAGACCGACCACACCGTAAGTCATACATAGTGAACTATGGGGACGATATGTGGGGTAAACTAACAAACCAGCTACAGACCGACCACACCGTAAGTCCTACATTGTGAAGTATGGGGACGATATGTGGGGTAAGCTAACAAACCAACTACAGACCGGCTACGCCGTAAGTCATACACTGTGAACTATGGGGACGATATGTGGGGTAAACTAACAAACCCACTACAGACCGACCACACCGTAAGTCATATATAGTGAACTATGGAGACGATATGTGGGGTAAGCTTACAAACCAGCTCTAGACCGACCACACTGTAAGTCATACATAATGAACTATGGGGACGATATGTGGGGTAAACTAACAAACCAACTACAGACCGACCACACCGTAAGTCATATACTGTGAACTATGGGGACGATATGTTGGGTAAACTAACAAACCAGCTACAGACCGACCACACCGTAAGTCATATACTGTGAACTATGGGGACGATATGTGGGGTAAACTAACAAACCAACTACAGACCGGCTACGCCGTAAGTCATATACTGTGAACTATGGGGACGATAGGTGGGGTAAACTAACAAACCAACTACAGACCGACCACACCGTAAGTCATATACTGTGAACTATGGGGACGATATGTGGGGTAAACTAACAAACCAACTACAGACCGACCACACCGTAAGTCCTACATTGTGAAGTATGGGGACTATATGTGGGGTAAGCTAACAAACCAACTACAGACCGGCTACGCCGTAAGTCATACACTGTGAACTATGGGGACGATATGTGGGGTAAACTAACAAACCAACTACAGACCGACCACACCGTAAGTCATATATAGTGAACTATGGAGACGATATGTGGGGTAAGCTTACAAACCAGCTCTAGACCGACCACACTGTAAGTCATACATAATGAACTATGGGGACGATATGTGGGGTAAACTAACAAACCAACTACAGACCGACCACACCGTAAGTCATATACTGTGAACTATGGGGACGATATGTTGGGTAAACTAACAAACCAGCTACAGACCGACCACACCGTAAGTCATATACTGTGAACTATGGGGACGATATGTGGGGTAAACTAACAAACCAACTACAGACCGGCTACGCCGTAAGTCATATACTGTGAACTATGGGGACGATAGGTGGGGTAAACTAACAAACCAACTACAGACCGACCACACCGTAAGTCATATACTGTGAACTATGGGGACGATATGTGGGGTAAACTAACAAACCAACTACAGACCGACCACACCGTAAGTCCTACATTGTGAAGTATGGGGACTATATGTGGGGTAAGCTAACAAACCAACTACAGACCGGCTACGCCGTAAGTCATACACTGTGAACTATGGGGACGATATGTGGGGTAAACTAACAAACCCACTACAGACCGACCACACCGTAAGTCATATATAGTGAACTATGGAGACGATATGTGGGGTAAGCTTACAAACCAGCTCTAGACCGACCACACTGTAAGTCATACATAATGAACTATGGGGACGATATGTGGGGTAAACTAACAAACCAACTACAGACCGCCCACACCGTAAGTCATATACTGTGAACTATGGGGACGATATGTTGGGTAAACTAACAAACCAGCTACAGACCGACCACACCGTAAGTCATACACTGTGAACTATGGGGACGATATGTGGGGTAAACTAACAAACCAGCTACAGACCGACCACACCGTAAGTCCTACATTGTGAAGTATGGGGACGATATGTGGGCTAAACTAACAAATCAGCTACAGACCGACCACACCGTAAGTCATATATAGTGAACTATGGGGACGATATGCGGGGTAAACAAACAAACCAACTACAGACCGACCACACCCTAAGTCATACATAGTGAACTATGGGGACGATATGTGGGGTAAACTAACAAACCAACTACAGACCGCCCACACCGTAAGTCATACATAATGAACTATGGGGACGATATGTGGGGTAAACTAAAAAATCAAATACAGATCGACCGCACCGTAAGTCATACATAGTGAACTATGGAGACGATATGTGGGGTAAGCTAACAAACCAACTACAGACCGACCACATTGTGAGTCATACAAAGTGAACTATGTGGACGATATGTGGGGTAAACTAACAAACCGATTACAGACCGATCACACCGTAAGTCATACATAGTGAACTATGGGGACGATATGTGGGGTAAACTAACAAACCAACTACAGACCGACCACACCGTAAGTCATACATAGTGAACTATGGGGACGATATGTGGGGTAAACTAACAAACCAGCTACAGACCGACCACACCGTAAGTCCTACATTGTGAAGTATGGGGACGATATGTGGGGTAAGCTAACAAACCAACTACAGACCGGCTACGCCGTAAGTCATACACTGTGAACTATGGGGACGATATGTGGGGTAAACTAACAAACCCACTACAGACCGACCACACCGTAAGTCATATATAGTGAACTATGGAGACGATATGTGGGGTAAGCTTACAAACCAGCTCTAGACCGACCACACTGTAAGTCATACATAATGAACTATGGGGACGATATGTGGGGTAAACTAACAAACCAACTACAGACCGCCCACACCGTAAGTCATATACTGTGAACTATGGGGACGATATGTTGGGTAAACTAACAAACCAGCTACAGACCGACCACACCGTAAGTCATACACTGTGAACTATGGGGACGATATGTGGGGTAAACTAACAAACCAGCTACAGACCGACCACACCGTAAGTCCTACATTGTGAAGTATGGGGACGATATGTGGGGTAAACTAACAAATCAGCTACAGACCGACCACACCGTAAGTCATATATAGTGAACTATGGGGACGATATGCGGGGTAAACAAACAAACCAACTACAGACCGACCACACCCTAAGTCATACATAGTGAACTATGGGGACGATATGTGGGGTAAACTAACAAACCAGCTATAGACCGACCACACCGTAAGTCATACATAATGAACTATGGGGACGATATGTGGGGTAAACTAAAAAATCAAATACAGATCGACCGCACCGTAAGTCATACATAGTGAACTATGGAGACGATATGTGGGGTAAGCTAACAAACCAACTACAGACCGACCACATTGTGAGTCATACAAAGTGAACTATGTGGACGATATGTGGGGTAAACTAAAAAACCGATTACAGACCGATCACACCGTAAGTCATACATAGTGAACTATGGGGACGATATGTGAGGTAAACTAACAAACGAACTACAGATCAACCACAACGTAAGTCATACATAGTGAACTATGGAGACGATATGTGGGGTAAACGAACAAACCAACTACAGACCGGCCACACTGTAAGTCATACATAGTGAACTATGGGGACAATATGTGGGGTAAAGTGACAAAAGAGACCGACGACTTCGTAAGTCATAAATAATTAATTTGATGTCGTCGTCGTCGTCACGACCGGACCACTCGAAATGCCAAAGACGCTCATCACCAGCTTCATATCTAATTAATCATACGGTTTGCTGATCAAATAAACAATATATTACGGGTAGGGTACATCATTATATAATATGTGTAAGTATCAAAAATATGAAACTGAAGTGTATGTATTCTTCAAATCACTCACAATCTACTGGATCGTCGTATTGAGCCGTCCATCTAGGACTGCGCTGTGGTTTTATTCTGATAATGTTTTACAATATTACACACATTGTATCTTTGATTGTGCTACTTCAGTATTTTTGAAAAAAACTATGAATTATTTTACCGTCAGATGATCATGTCTGTCATTATCCATTGGTTTAATACATATAACAGTGTATATTAAGGGAGAAGAGGACGTTCATTTTCCTGCTCTTATGGGGCTACAACATTGTGATTTATCGAATTATTCAAAACAAGCTGGATTTCCTAACAAAAGTACTCAGACATCTCAAAATGGGATATAAATCAAAAATGACACAAAAGAATCATTTATGCGTTTTATTGGTGGTTCGATAGTGTGATAGGACTGACCAAAAAGTTGGCATTTTAGATTCAAGGCTGGAAGGTGCAAAGTGCTCCCGAAGTTGAATATTATGCCCCCGACATCCCCCAAAATTTACTCTTAGTCAATTTCAACAAAAAGGAAACTTGTAAATGGCTAATACATGAATCTCCAATAATATACCATACCCTTACCCCGATTCCCCACCCCTACCCCCTCCTGGAAATGGGACTGGAAAGGCTCAGTTTATCTGTTATAGTGCTAATATTTTCTAAGAAAGTATGGTGACCACCTGTTTTATTTATTCAACAAAAATTATATGCGTTTAGTATTATATAGCAAAATGAGGAAAATTTGACCTTGGGAAGTTTAATTTATTCAGCATCAAGCAAGAAAAAATTCAAATTTTCCTATGTATTCAGTGTTATGGCTTTTAAGGGGTATACATGCATTTGGCTGCCATATTTTTTTAACGCGTATGGTGACCCCTCATGTTTTATTTTCATGGATCATCTTCTCTTAACCTGGTGAAAAAATATTGAAATTTAAAAAAAAAACATTCAACCTCTAGAAATGAACGTCCTCTACTCCCTTAAAGATGGATTTAGTTGACGTGCTCTTTTTCATATTTCCCATACGTTCATAGGTTATATCACAGTCCAATCGTGCAGGCTTGATTGATGACGCGATGAATTTAGCCAGGTCTGTATTCAATTTAACATCGTCATTTAAAGGGTAAATCAGTGTGTAATCAATATGTAATCAGCATGTAATCAGTATGTAATCAATATGTAATCAGTATGTAATCAGCATGTAATCAGCATGTAATCAATATGTAATCAGTATGTAATCAGTATGTAATCAGCATGTAATCAGTATATAATCAGTATGTAATCAGTATGTAATCAATACGTAATCAGTATCTAATCAATATGTGATCAGTATGTAATCAATATGTAATCAGTATGTAATCAATATGTAATCAGCATGTAATCAGTATGTAATCAATATGTAATCAGTATCTAATCAATATGTAATCAGTATGTAATCAGTATGTAATCAATATGTAATCAGTATGTAATCAATCTGTAATCAGCATGTAATCAGTATGTAATCAATATGTAATCAATATGTAATCAGCATGTAATCAGTATGTAATCAATATGTAATCAGAATGTAATCAATATGTAATCAGTATGTAATCAGCAGAACAATTTGCCATTAATAGTCCATATGACGACTGGTTCATAGTCTCAAGTTTGGACGCTTCGCTGGTGATCGCTAACCTCACACCACTGAATCAGCACAGATTCGAGCCCCGCTGGTGCATGTATGAAAGTTTGCCAGTTACTTGCTAACGGGCGGTGGTTCTCTCCGAGTACACAGGCTTCCTCCACTAATCAAACTGGCTGTCAACATATGAGTGAAATAACCTTGATTGTGACAATAACTTCTCCCTCCACTCAAGTTTGAAGGTTTTCATTACCTTGTGCTTGGAGAATTAGCAAGTCGTGCTTGGAGAAAGAAGTGCTTGGTTGATGGTGTCGGAACTTACATTCTATCAATACTCCCTTGTTTGAATAGTTTTTTTTCTATCCAACGGTCACATAATGCATAATAGGGCTATTACATCATCGCCTTCAAATATTTGTATCTAATATCGCCGAACCAAAGACAACAGCGCGCCTTTCAAAAGTATTCCACAATAGCAAGTCAAACGCTCATGCGCGAAGTACGCATGTATGTGCATCATTACTATAAGGGGCATGATTTGAAACGTAGCCGATTTAAGGTATTTGAAGTATCACACCCCCCTTCCCTTTAGCAAACTTTCTATCTCTGTAACGACAAAAAATGGACAGGTGACACTCCGTAACTTTGTAGTTTATCATATTGGGGTCATTTTGTGCCTATTTGCATAACCCCTCGAGCAGAGGATCATGGGTAAATTCAAAATGGCGACCGTGAGTGTACTCGAAAAGTGAGGTTTTCGACATTTTTTTTCAAAATTCTCGCTTTTCTGCTAGAAAAAGTAGGCAAAAGCTTTATTTGTTTCACATCGCTTTATTATTTACTAATTTATCATACACCTTGAGCGAAGAACACAGATAAATCAAAAATTCGAAAAATTTGACCAAAAAATCTTCCAAAACACGCCAGTTTTTGAAAATTACGTGACGTCATCATGGCGCTTATCTTGGATTTGCATTTTCTGGTAGAGCTTGATCCCCACCCACCCCTAGCTAAAGGGGAAAGAGAATATTTAGGGCCCACAGGCCCGGACATGTCCCAAATCGCCCAGGCCAGATAATAGATTAAGTTTTGTGGAAAACGATGTCAGAGACTGACAACAAGTCATATGACTCCACAGACAAATGTACTGACTGCATATTTCTAAAAGCAGCACAAAAACCAAGAGAGATGCCGATGGTGATTTGTATCCCATCCATGCTTTGACAGTAGCTGTTCATGTGGACATCTGGTATGAATGAACACCAAGAGAAGCACCGACTGTAAGTGTGTTGGGGGTGGGGGCGGGGATGTTCGGTTTAATATCACACTCAAGAATATTTCGCTCTTATGGTGACTGCCAGTTAGAGTGGTGAAGGAAGCCGGAGTACCCGAAGAGAACCACCGCCCGTCGACAAGTAACTGGCAAACTTTCACACATGCACCAGCGGGGCCAGATAAAAAAAAAAAAATAAACGGCCCAAACGGGGAACTATTGATAGAATGCAAGTTCGTATTCAGAAAAAGGACCGCACTGCGGTGGTCTAATGGTTAGAGCGTCGGCCTCGTAAGCGGTAGGTACTGGGTTCGATCCCAGTCCCAAGACTTGAAAAATGGAACTTGTTGCTCCCTCGCTTACGCTCAGCATTAAGAGGATAGAACAAGGACTGGTTCGCTCGGTGTCAGTATAATGTGACTGAGTGGGGTGTCATGTCTGCCTACGGCATGATATTTCTGTGGGACAGCACTATAAAATGGCAGCATTAGATCTGCTCTGTTACAAGTAGGTACCCCTGCCCCTGCCCCTCCCCTCCCTTCCCTTCCCCGTCGTGATATAGCTGAAAAAATGTTGAAAGCGACGCTAAACCCTATTCACTCACTCACTCGTATTCAGAACAAATGCATGTGAGGCCTGACGCCGACCAAGCGATTCATTCTTCGACGTGTTTACAAGTCACAAAACTACAATCACAATGATTTGTACAGAGGGCAAGTCTCGGGGGCGAAACGTCCACCAGCAGAATCTTGCCATATACAACAATTAAACGCAGATAAAAAGGTAGATAAAGAGCGTTTTTGACCGGATTTATATCAGATTAGAAGGGCAGTATGATAATGGTTATAATTAAGTGAATCTGCCATGGGGAAAATTAAATAGCGAGTCTCATGCCTCTATGTAATAGATTTCTGGTCATACCATTTGAGCCGTTTTCTTTGTCTTTACAGGGCGGGACTTTTAGACTATAACGTGGCCCTCAACGTGTCCACCTATATCAGCAAAGAGTATCGTTATGTCCCTTGGCGAGCTTTCAATGACAACGTGGAGGTGATCCAGGGCATACTAACGACTACAGAGACTTTTGGAGTGCTGGAGGTAAGACGTATTTTAGTTCATACACAGAGGTTTCGTTTGGGCTAGAATGTCACCCAGACTTATCAAAATGTATGATCCTCTATTATTGCTTTCAATTATGTGGTGAAGATATTCTGGATTTTGAACCATGTGTGCATGTCTCTTTGTTTATAAACTAAGTTTAGCGCACTAGGTTCATAATTATGAACAATGGGCAAGTTTTATCGTCACTTCCTTAGTAGTCTGGCCGTGCCATAGGTGGCATGGGATAGCCAAGATTACATGGCTTCGTTCGTTCCTGCATCGCCATGATGCCTCTCAATGAACTTACATGTACACTCCGGCTCTATCCGGCAATAAAACAACCCCTCCCAACTCTCTGTGTATTGGTTTTATCGAGTTCGGCAAAGAGTTTGCTTGCCGTGAAGAGCTCATCCATCTGCAATCAGTCTTCATACATCAACGGCCGGTTGAATTTTCGCCATTATCTTTGTACGGATCACCTGATCCGCACGATACTTTACCGACCACGTGACACGTACGAATATAATGGAGGAGAAATTCAACCAGCCGTTGATGTTTGAAGACTGATTGCAGACGAATGAGCTCTTCGCGGCAATCAAACTCTTTGCCGAATAGACAGAGAGTTGAGAGGGGTTGTTTCATTGCCGGATAGAGACGAACGACCCATGGAGCCTTGTGATCTCGGAGTGTACATGTAAGTTCATTGAGAGGCACCAAGGCGTAGTGTAGGAACGAACGAAGCCATGTCAAATTGGTCAGGCATGGGACGGCTATTTTTCACTTCATACATTGAAAGCCACTGTTTTCACCATGATCTCAAAACTTGAGAATTATTTTGGTTACAGCAATATCTGAGACGGCTCGTAACTCCGGTCTTCGAGAGAATCGGCGTGGCTACCAGCAGATCACTACCTGAGAAGTAAGTACACTATAACAGGCTGATTGGAGTCGAGAGTATACGCCCTCATACTGTGTATATGAAGGGAGTAAAGGCAGGAAACGGCGTTGAGAACGGGTGGCCAGATCTCAGCAAATCCTACATCAATCTGTCAGCAAATTTAATAGATTTGCTCTGATGTCACTGTTAGTATTAACGCAAAATATCTCTGGCCTCACTTATATCAGTCTGTGTTTTTGAGGGGTGTCTCAGGTAAATCGACCATTCGGGATTGGTCGATTTACCCGAGACACTGTATAAAAATCACACAAAACAAAATGCTGGAACAAAGCACTTTTCTGGGTATTTCCGAGTTTGGTACAAAACTATTAACCCTATCTGTCCTGGGCTTTTTGGGACCTGCCCAGCCCCCCCCCCCCCCCTAATTATTTTTCTTATCCCTTGAGCTAGGGGTTGAAACTTACCACACTATACCCTTTGGTCAACCTCTACCCGGAAATATAAAACAAATATCCAAAAATGACCGCTTTGATGAAGTGACGTCATCTTCAAGAACGGCATTTTTTGGTCGATTTCTCGAATTTTTTATTTATGCAATATCTTCTCAATATCTCCATGATAAATTAGTAAATGTTAATGTGATGTGGAATAAAATAGTTTTTGCCCACTTTACATCGCTGAAAAGCAAACATTTTGAAGAAAAATGACGAAAACATCACTTTTCTGGTACCCCATGTGGCCGCCATCTTGAATTTGCCCATGATCCTCTTCTCGGAGGGTTATGCAAATAGGCTCAAAATAACCCCAAAATGTTGATTATTTTCGTTCCGGAGATGGCGCAATTAGTTTGACATTTTGCTCCCCCCCAGGAATTGTAGGGTTAAGTAATCACGGGGATCTGGCCACCCACCCTCAAGATACACAGTGGTAATTAATCTCCAAAGGAAAACAGAGCCCTATAAACTCTCTCTGTCTGTGCCATCGGCTATCACTTCAAAAACTTTTCATCCCCGACAAACTTGAACAGGCCTCCCAGAGTGGCATAAAATCATAAAAATCATAAAACTTTGCCAAAAATGAGAGAACAGCATAAAATAGCATACAATTTAAAAAAAAGTCATGCAATCATAAATTTTTGTTGGAAAAAAAAGGTCAGTTGACGAACTACACTTAAAATCTCCGAAATCTTGTATTGGGCATGCCCACGAGTTCCAAGTATGTACATATAATGTTGTACAATACCTGGTTCTGTGTTGGGCTATATTATTAGTGCATTAGTCACATACATAGCCAGGGTTCTCTGATATCCGCTCATTCTCAACTTGTCAAATATGACATTGTACCTCTCCAATATAGTTTTGCTTAATCTGTATTTACTTTGACTCTACTTTTTATGAGAAATCATTAAATAAAATCATAAAAAATAGATGACAAAAGCATAAAAAAGCATATAAAATTTCCTTCGAAATAGCATAACATAATCATAAATTTTCACAAAAATTGGCATAAAATCATAATTAAAAATTTCGAAAAGTGGCTGGGAGGCCTGCTTGAGTTTATACTGATCAGAGCCTATCCATGTGGCGTGGTCACTGTGTACGACCTATGACATCAGAAACTGACATTTCTGTACACTTGTTCTGCGCAGGGGCTGCAACTAACGAAGCACAGAAATAAGATCTCAGTGTAATTATAAACCAGGTCAGTAAAGAGAAAATCATCCAGAAATTCAATCCATTGAGATAGTTTTCTGAAAAATTCTTTAGCTGTAAGAATGAGAATCACGTTGATCGCGCTGAAGTTACAAAACGTTATCACCACTTTTTATCTTCATTAACTATCTTTGCAGATATTTGCAGCGCCTTATCCTGGATATATCCTGCAGAGTTGGGGTAAAACGCGCAGTGGAGTATGCTCATCGTGAATTCAAGGAATGGATGGAGAACGGGAAACGGTAAATATATTGGATATCAATATGCTAATTTGAGATTAGCCATATTAATATTGATCCACAACACCAATTCAATTCAATTCAATTTAATTCAATTCAATACCAGGACGGTACGGAAGCGTTATACCTGGAAAAGAGGGGCGAATCTTTCTAAACTGTATGAATATTGATCGGGTTCGATCAGAATACGTTAATCCTACCAGGCCTGGATGATTTGGAGTCTGTGCTAGCCTCGGGGGATCCAGTCCGACCCTCCGACCTTTATTTCTGGTTATCCCTTGGAGCACAGGGCAGAAAATTTTCATACTGTATATTTGTGTCACGCTGTACAAAAAAATGTAAAATTATTCAAGATGGCCGCAATGATGACGTCACAGTGACGTCATCTTTTCGGAAGCCACTGTGTGCCTTTTATTTAGGCCGATCTTACGAATGCCTTATTTAGAGATATTTTCTTTCGAAAGCTAAATAATATGATAGAGAAAATTTATTTCTGAAGAAATAAATATTTTATGTCATTTTACCCGAAAAAAAAAATCGACAGAAAAGACCGAAAGAAAGAATTTGCGAGGACACCTTGTAGCTGCCTTGTTGAATTTTTCGAAGATCTTTTGCACCTAAGAGTATGTAAAATGTCAGAAAGTTTCAGTCTAGAGGTTTTCTTTATCCTACCCCACAAAATTGTTATATGTTCCAGAAATACGTTATTCATTCGCAAACCAAAATCACTGTGAGCTATACTACAGGTCAGACGGTATAGCTCACACAGACTTTGAATCCTGGAATCGTCGCTATATCGCTGAAATATTGCTGAATGCGACGTTAAACCTTAATTCTCTCTCTCTCCTTGAATCCTGGGATAATCAATATACGTCTATCTCGCAGTCCACCCTAATTATGTAGAGTTTTGTCCTCGTAAGGTACTAACTCACTGTGACACATGTGGTTATTATTCTCTAATCCACTCTCATTACCAGTAACCTCGATCGATCCAGCCCATGTGTTTTATTTTGCTCTCAAGTATGAAATTTGTCCCCAGGACCAGTTTGCTCTCGTTCCCTGACATGTTATATCGGTGGTAGTTCACTGACAAATCGCTCAACCCCGTCTGACCCATCTTCATTTTATCAAGCGAATTTCTACGTTCCCACTTCGAACTTCCCTTGATATATCTGGTCCCCTTCAATGTTCAAAGAACTTATAAATAGACACGAGACGTCACTGACCTCGGAAACATTTGAAATCCGAAATGGGTCGCACAAGAGCGTTATTGATTGGCTGACCTATATAGTGGGCTAATACAGACACCATATTACGAGGAAGGATGCCGCAAATAGAGGATGATGTCACTCTACTCACAATCGACGTGTACGTTCTGATTGGTTCGTCGAACGTTCGTAGGTGAAATCAACACCTCGGATTTTGAACACTGAAGGGGATTAGATAAATCAAGGCAGATTCGAAGTGGGAACGTAGAAATTGGCTGGATAAAATGAAGATGGTCTGACCTGAACGACGGAATCTATTCTCCTGAATAGTATCTGTTCACCTGAACTAGAATGCGTGCTTTTCAAATTACGCATTTGTTTCTGTGTATAAATTCCATATCGTCAGAATGATGTCATATTTCAAAACGCATTTTTGACTAACTTCTTCATTGAACCATTGTTTTCAAGCAAGGGAATTCAACTTTTTTCCCGCCATCTTGAATTTTGACCATGATCCTTTTTGCCAAGAATTATGCAAATGATCCAAAACATGACCCCTATATGGAAAAAAAAATATCTTAAATTTTCATTTTTTTGTTGGTGGGGTGAAAAATGTAAAGGTTTCTGGTAACCACAGGATCAGTTTAGCCAATGCCACACATCAGATTTCATCTATACTGCATGTGACGCGAGAACCTCCAGTTCTTTCGTTTGGTTATCACTTACTACAGTTGCAATCTAATTAAAATTAAATTCTATCTGCTCCCCATTTGGATACTGTCGCTTGTAGGATCTAACAGGCTTGCAGTAACTCGTGTTAACCAATCCCGAGAACGCTTCATAGTGCTTTGAAGGGAACATTGATGAAAAATAATTTTTGGTTGGCTCAGCCGAATTAGCCGTCTTTTCATGTTGCCGCGGTCACGACATTGTGCCGCCATAATACGGGGTAAATATATGGACTGATCATTGGTGTAAACATTGGGGTAAATGGACACAGTTAACCTTTCCCCCCTCCCCGACTGCAAATGTATGAGTCCAGATGCGACCATGATGTCATAATGCTATTAAATATCCATGGTATGGGCGCTCAGAACACCAAATTCAATTGAAATACGTAAGATCCTGTATAGCGACATGTACGATTGGGGAGCATTGATAGGATATTAATTTATTAAGATTGCTACAGTTGATATTAACTTTTCGGATACCCAACACCATACGGTAAACTCGGCACGCATGCGCGCCGCAATGTGTTGGTAAGTAATATATTTGTAAAACATATGGTGTTCATTTTTGCATCCACGATACACATGTACATGGATTAATAGAATACACCACCACCAACAAGAGGGCGCTGTATCTTGGTACTGCCAAGGGAGATAACACACTTCAAAAAGTGGACGTAAACAAGCAGAATCAAGCGATATGATCTTTGGACCTAAGCTGTATTAGAATTCTGCTCATCGATGTCTTTGTGTAATTTCACAGCTTACCCACTGACTATGCCCTGACGATTTACAGCGTAGGAATTCGGGAAGGAGGAGAGAGTGAATGGAACTACCTCTGGCAAAAATCGGTGGAGACGAATGTTCCCACGGAGAAAGCGACGATGTTGGAGGCTCTAGCACAGTCCAGACAAGTTTGGATCTTATGGAGGTAAGGGCAGCTCTGTCATAAACTGGCTAAGTGGTATGTGTGTATCAGGTACCGTTGAACAATCTAGCCGAACTACTCGTGCCATCTATTTAACCATATCTGGCCTGGGCTTTTTGGGATCAGTCCAGGCCTGGGGGGTGGGGGCGAAATGCTCCCCCCCCCACCTAATTATTTTTCTTACCTTTTGAGCTAGGGAGCTGAAACTTACCACACTATACCCTTGAGTCAAGCTCTATCATAAAATGTGAAATCCAAGATGGCCGCTTTGATGACGTCATAGTGACGTCATTTTCAAAAACAGCATTTATTGGTCGATTTTTCGGTCAGATTTTCCGATTTTTTTATTTATGCAATTTCTCCGCAAAAACTGCATGATAAATTAGTAAATATTAATGTGATGTGGATTAAAATTGTTTGAGCCCATTTTTCATCGTTGAAAAGCATACAGTTTGAAGAAATATGACAAGAACATCACTTTTCTGGTACCTCACGTGGCCGCCATCTTGAATTTACCAGGACTTTGATAGAGAAAATTTAATTCTGAAAAAATAAATAGGTCATTTCACCCGAATAAAAATCTCGAGGGGTTATGCAAAAGGCTCAAAATGACCCCAATATAATAAACTATACGGTGTTTCAGCTCTCCATTTGTTGTCGTTCCGAAGATAACACAGAAAGTTTGGTGGGGCCCCCCCCCCCCCTGCACCCAGGCCAGGTAGGGTTAATATGAGCATGAAAATTGCATTATCCCAAGTCATGTTTCGTCTATCAAATCCGAGCCATGACGGATAGCTTGTACACCACAACGAATATCAGCCATTTCAATAGGAAATATTCCGTAGCGCATCAGTTACATGTAACTCATGACCTCTCCGATCATGCCCGTATTTGAAAGAGTTGAGCGACAGGCCATTTCCCGTATATTTCGTCTCCTTCTGGTTGCTTTAAAGTCAGATGTTGTTTTGTCGTGAATGTTTTTACTCCCGAGACGCCCCATGTTGCTCGAGCTGTTGCTGGTATTTTAAACGGACGGTTATAGTAATAACTGTAAAGCCCTCATCTGAATACAGGGCTTGTTACGGAATATACAGACACGCATTATGGAGGATGGAAAATTGACCAAATCGAAATAGATGTCTCACTAAATTTGACAAGTTTATTAAACCTACCAGGCCGGGGGTGGGGGGGGGGGGATGGGGGGCAAAATGGTCCCCTACCAAACTTTCTCTGCTATCTCCAGAACGACAGAATATTAAGAGCTGACACCCCGAGTAGAGGATCAAGGGTAAATTCAAGATGGCGCCCACGCGGGGTACCAGAAAAATGGTTCTTCAGAATGACTGCTTTTCCGAGATGAAAAGTGGGCAAAAACTATTTTATTTCACATCACATTATTATTTACTAACTTATCCCGCAGTTTTTGAGGAGAATTGCACAAATAAAAAATTTGAAAAATCCTAAAAAAACTGAGACGTCATCAAAGCGGCCATCTTGGATATTTTTTGTTTACATGTTATGGAAGAGCTTGACCAAAGGGTAGAGTGGTAAGTTTCAGGCCCGTAGCTCAAGGGGAAAGAAACATAATTAGGGTGTGTGTGTGTGGGGGGGGGGGGGCGAAATAGCCCCTTCCCAGGCCCGGACGGGTGCCAAAACGCCAAGGCCAGATAGGGTTAATGTTAAGCGTATAAAACAAAATATCGAATTTAATTGGTGTCAGATATTCGGGTGATATTCGAATTATTTTCCTAAAATGCTGTACTGGTGATAGGATACTATTCACTATTAACTTGTAACGTTTACACGATATCTATATGCAGCTTAACTTTATAGGTGGATGAATCTAAAATGGTCTGATTGTTGTTATTTTTTTCTGAAACTTCGTAGATACGTGAACTGGGCATTCAACCATTCTATGATAGACATGCAGGATGTCCGATTATTGTTCGGGTTTTTGGCCAAGAATCCAATAGGCCGGATGGTGGCGAGACAATTCGTTATTGCAAACTGGGAAGAATTCATCAGGACGTAAGTTTCAATTCAGATTTTTTGTGGCCAATAGTAGTAGAGCAAGTGCATTTCGGAGGCTGTTGACCTTTTTATCTCTATACTGGCGTGGCCAGCATGGGCTGTGTTTGTGGTTTTGGTTTGGTGGCTGTGGGGTCGGAATGGGCAGGGCGGGGAGAGAAAGAAAAACCTCTCTGCCTCTTGGGAACCAGAATAGTCTATTATTTGGCATAGTTTCTCTGTGTAATATTTTCTTAAATACTCCTTCGACAGTGCGTCAATTTTTTTAACTGAAGCTTCCAAATACAAAAATATCAAGGCTGCATTCAAGTGTAAAACACAATTGTCGGACACCGGCTTGCCGGTGAATCTCAGAAATATTTCAGTGAGTGTCGTTGAAATGATATCCATGACATTAATGGCCGCTAAATGCTCAATAATGGGCGCCTCAAATCAAGACCGAGTTCTCTCCCTTAGTCCTCGACGAGGCATTCATTTTCAGGATACGACGAATGAGTATATTTTAAAGAAGGTTCCCTGTGTATCATCTCCGTGTTATCATTATACTAATACTATTTTTTTAATTATTTCCTCGCAGATACGGATTAGACTGGTTTTCGCTAAGGGAGATAATCCCTCATTTTACAGCATACGCCAGTTCACGAGTGGAGCTGGAAGAGGTAATAACGTCAAACTGCGAATGTATCAATCCTATCTCAGCCAGTAAATCTGAAATCTAAACGATCATAAATCGTCCGTGATACATTTTACGACTGAAACAACATGCACAGAGATAGGATATAATTTGTCATCTGTAATTGAGTCAATTAAGTTGAGTCATTCTACTATCGCGACATAGTTCAGACTTGTTAATAAACATAGCCGACACATTTTCAAATTGAAGCAACTAGAGATTTTTAGACGGTATCGCAGAAGATTTTGTACTGATTGCATATAGTTGGTCACAAACTCTCATTTTGCTATCTAATCATACGATACATTACAACACTGAATGTAGTCTGATTAGAATACAAAATGTACCCTTGTGTATGGAGGATAAAAAATACCACCCAGAATTAATCTCTTTTTTTTTCAGCTGGAGATCTTGTTCAACAAGCATCCCCCGAGTACTGCAAAAAAAGCTACAGAAAGTTCACTGGCTTTGATAAGGTAACAAAACAACAGTCTATCTCATTGGCATTATGGGCTAGAACATGTAGATGTTATATTAATCTGTTGCGTTATTCATTATGGTGGTACTATGTTCGTTAACACAACTACGTGTGCGCTACTGGTTGGACTGCACGTGTGACATTTTTGCTGATTTTAATTGATAAGCCTTGCAACTAAACAGTTCCCTGCTCCCAAAGGGCTTTGAAGAGTCTGTTTGAACTTTTTTCGGTTTAGGTCACTATACATGTAACAATCAATGTCTGGCCCCCAATCGGAGTTGCATATCCGAAGGAGATGATACGATAAGGCGGCCTTAAAATAATTGTTGTTTTCTAATATAACGACAAGACAACATATATGTACACATTATTTGAAAGTTCTAGCTCAATTACGTTATGCTTATAGTTATGAAATGAGATTGAAATTCGCAATTGAAATTGTATATCATTGCGTTACTTGAAAGTACATGTACTCGTTGTCGTCTGTGAGCTCGGGAGCTTGGGGATGAATGATTGGAGGGAGGGAGGAGTAATTGGAGGGAGGAGGAACGGATGGAATGTGTGAGGGCGTGATGGACGGAGTTGAGGGACGGACGGGAGGGAGAGGAGGGTGGGAGGGACTGGAGGGAGGGAGTGGAGTGATAGAGGGAGGGAGGGAAGGGATGGTGGGACTGGAGGGAGGGAGGAGGATGGAGAGAGGGGGTGGTGGGACTGGAGGGAGGGAGGGGGTGGAGGGACTGGAGAGAGGGATTGGAGTGATAGAGGGAGGGAGGGGTGGAGGGACTGGAGGGAGGGAGGGGGTGGAGGGACTGGAGGGGGGTGGAGGGAGAGTGGAGGGTGGAGGGACTGGAGGGAGGAGTGGAGTGATAGAGGGAGGGAGGGGTGGAGGGACTGGAGGGAGGGAGTGGGTTGAGGACTCCCAGGGAGGGAGTGGAGTGATAGAGTGGAGGGAGGGGATGGTGGGACTGGAGGGAGGGAGTGGAGTGATAGATGAAGGGAGGGGGTGGAGGGACTGGAGGGAGGGAGTTGAGTGATAGAGGGAAGGAGGGGTTGAGGGACTGGAGTGAGGGAGGGGGTAGAGGGGCTGGAGGGAAAGAGTGGAGTGATAGAGGGAGGGAAGGGGTGAAGGGACTGGAGGGAGGGAGTTCAGTGATAGAGGGAGGGACGGGGTGGAGGGACTGGGGAGGGAGGGGGGATGGGAGGGAAGCGGTGGAGGGAATGGAGGGAGGGAGTGGAGTGGTAGAGGGAGGGAGGGACTGGGGGGAGGGAGTGGAGCGATAGAAGGAGGGAGGGGGTGGAGGGACTGGAGGGAGGGAGTTGAATGGTAGAGGGAGGGAGAGGGTGGAGGGACTGAAGGGAGGGAATGGAGTGGTAGAGGGAGGGAGGGACTGGAGGGAGAGAATGGAATGATGGAGAGAAGGAGGGTGGAGGGAGGGAGTTGTGTGATAGAGGAGGGAGGGGATGGAGGGACTGGAGGGAGTTGAGTGGTAGAGGGAGGGTGGAGGGAGAGAGGAGTGATGGAGGGAGGGAGGGATGGGGGAGGGAGTGGAGCGATAGAAGGAGGGAGGGTGGAGGGACTGGAGGGAGGAGTTGAATGGTAGAGGGAGGGAGAGGGTGGAGGGACCGAAGGAGGGAATGGAGTGGTAGAGGGAGGGAGGGGTGGAGGGACTGGAGGGAGGGAGTGGAGTGATAGAGGGAGGGAGGGAGGGTGGAGGGACTGGAGGGAGAGAATGGAATGATGGAGAAGGAGGGGGTGGAGGGAGGGAGTGGAGTGATAGAGGGAGGGAGGGGGTGGAGGGAGGGAGTGGAGTGATAGAAGGAGGGAGGGGTGGAGGGACTGGAGGGAGAGAATGGAATGATGGAGAGAAGGAGGGGGTGGAGGGAGGGAGTTGTGTGATAGAGGGAGGGAGGGGGTGGAGGGACTGGAGGGAGGGAGTTGAGTGGTAGAGGGATGGAGGGAGAGAATGGAGTGATGGAGAGAGGGGATTGATCATGGAGGGAGAGAGGGAGTGAAGGGAGGAAGGGGGCGATGGAGGGCCGAGGGAGGGAGGGGGTGGATGGAGGATTTTGAAGTGTAACGAATATACTGTGTATCATATAACATATAAAAAGCCCCAACGGTGATGCACGAAAGTTCTCATTGGACACTGAAAGAGGAGGGAGATTGCCGAATATGTACGCCGAGGATGGCTTTTCATCGGGTAACAAGGAAAGTGCGATTCAAACTAGTGTCGCTGTAGTTTTATGGCTTGTAAACATGCCCAAAGCGGCTCCATGAGCATGTGTATGATGTAACATCGGTGGACAACACAATTTATGAAAACGTAACCCTTGTTGGATTCTCCCTCTGCCGCGTCAAAGAGAGTTTTTTTTATATGGCGTTTTTAGTGCTGATCGTTTCTATCGCGAGAGAATAAGTCTATCAGTTTATGACTAATATAATTGGACGACGGCTGTCCAACAAATGACTGGTCCATCTATGTATACGCATAATTACGTGCCGGTGGAGAGGCTGGCTCTATGGGAATTGTGGATTTATCCCAATATCCACCGTTCGCATGCTGGCGGATTAATTATGGTATGTTGCTGCTTTTTCTATATACACAGAGCCTTGTGTTGGTGTGATGACGTGCGTTATAAGTCATAGCTCATGATCACGGTGTACCTGTATCAGAAATGGTATTATCCACATATGTATTGACTGATGAAATGATCGAGGATGAACTATTTATAGTTTGTGGTTATAATCTAATAAGGGGAATTCTGTCCCGAGTTGGTTAGTTATGGAGAGATGTTCTCGGAGGATGTAATACTCATCCGAGTAGGACATGCTGTATAGCGTTCGATAGCGCACTGATCAAAAGCGTCCGTCCGCCGTACACGTCTGGAAACTGGGATTCTCGAGTCGCCGCGGTACGTGATTTAACACCGAGTTCTGCTCGATCCCGTCTCGCTTTCCCTCTGAATCATCGCCGAAAATAGCTCCTACCTCAAGACGACCGGAAAACACCTGCGTTCCAATGGCCGTCCGATGGCCCCTTCCAAAGTCTCTCAAATATGCCATATTATGAAGGGATCTAACGTAGACTTGTGCCAGTACTTATTTGAGATGGGTTTTTTCAAATTTATTTGCAGAGCTAATATTCGATGGATGGAGACGAGTTATCCAGTCGTCAAGAAGTGGTTGAATCATCAAGTAGGACGAGATTTCGCTCCACAAAGACGCCGAGATTACGCGTGAGAAGAGAGAAGGAATGCGCAATCTCCAGTGGAGTCTCTGCTGTCAGTTAGTTAGAATCTTTCACATTCATCGGTCCAATGGGAGACTTGCACAATAGGACAAGAAGATGAAAGAAAAAACCCCCCAAAAACTGAAGTGCTAGTTCTGTCAGTTGATTGATTAACACTGTCTGGCCTGGGCCGGCATAGGGAGGGGCCATTCCTCCCCCCTTAATTGTTTTGCTTACCCCTTGAGCTAGGGGGTTGAAACTTACCACACTATACCCTTGGGTCATAGTCTACCAGAAAATGTGAAAAATCCAAGATGGTCGCTTTGATGACGTCATTTTCATAGCAGCATTTTTTTTATCGATTTTTCGGTCAGTTCTTTATTGATGCAATTTCTCCGCAAACAAAATAGTTTTTCCCCATTTTCATCGCGGAAAAGCAGAAATTTTGAAGAAAAATGAAGAAAACATCACTTTTCTTGTACCCCACGTGGGCGCCATCTTGAATTTACCCATGATCCTCTGATCGGAAGGGGGTGGGGTATGTAAATAGGCTCAAAATGACCCCAATATGATAAACTATAAAGTTTTTTTTTATTACGGTGATAGTACAGACAGTTTGGTGGGGGAGGTGGGAAGCTTGATCCATCGCTATTCATTATATAAAAAGCAAGAGTCCTGGCGATAAGTACCATTTTGGGTTTGAGGCATTTCTGTTGTTTAATCTCAGTAGAAGTTCCACTTGAAAAGTAGAGCTGTCGCAAATTTAGAGCTGTTGCAAATTTAGAGCTGCCGCAAGTTTAGAGGTGTCGCAAAATTAGAGCTGGATCAATGAATTCACACAACCGGAAGTAGAAAGACGATTCATTGCTTAAATGAAAGGAATCCAGTTCAGATTCTGATTGTAAGTGAAAACCCCACCTGTCGAATGAATGAAGGGGAGCTAAGTCTTCTACGGAAAGAGGTATATGTATGTGAAGAAAAAGCTAGGCGCCGGGCGGAGTGTGGCGACACAGCATTCGATTGGATAATAAACTCCAGTGGTATGGGACCAGTTTCTTTTTCAGACCAGTCTATCATGTATTAATATAACCAAAACAAATGTTCATACACCTCCTATACATGTTTAAAGGTCTGGCTATGTTTTTATAGCCGTATTGAGAACCAGTGATCATATTTATTTTGAAATACTATATCGTTTCTATCTGTTACTTAAACTGAATATTCATCCAAAGAAATCAATTATCTCATTGTACATTTATACCTATAAATATACTTACCGGGTACTTTGATTGATTTTCTTTGGTTGGTTTGGATTTTCAGAATTTCCAGCACATAAATCTTTTCCTGTATAGCTCACATACATGTACAGTTATGCGAATGTATAAGATCTGAATATGTATAACAAAATTTTATCTCGATGAACCATATATAATTAATCTCGTCAATCTCCAAACAGGGTTATCTCCCATTATATCTGACGACGTGGATTAAGGGGAGACAACCCTGTTGGAGGTTGACATCTATGGTTGGAACGATATTTCATTATTGTGTCGAGTGGATAACCTGTAGTACCGGTACTGTTGATATATATCTTAAAAATATATGTATATATATATATTTGTACATGTAGCGACATGGATCCGAAAGCGAACCAGTCCATTTGGTAACCATGTGATCATCTATACACATGGTTTGGGCAACCTTTCGTCATCTAGACGTCTCTCTTGGTAACGCTTTCGTCATCTAGACACATCTCACTTATGGACGGTGTAGGGTGCATAATGAGTCCAGCTCCTACGGAAATGACCGACTTGGCCCGATCTCCTGATCTAAATGGTGGACTAATAATTCCTAATTAATCATACCGGATACAAACCAGCAACCAAATGCGCGGCACATCGAGGAACGAAGTCTGTATCAGTGGTTCCGCGGATTCGCGTTGCAAATTGAAACTCTCGCGAGATCTGGGGCGTGGTCATTTTCAGTCATGAATTTCGTCATACAATCATACCATAATTGGATTATATCTGCTAAGCTAAAAACACCCATCCGCGGCACTGGATAACTGATTATTAAGTTAATAACTATTTGTGATTATTAATTATGTAACAACTACTCGTGGATATTAATTTGGTAATAACTATTTGTCCAAGCTCTACCAGGCATTCATTACGTTCTGCTTCGCGCCTCTCCATTTAGCGCTGTCAGGGTCTCACGGACTGTGTCGGAGATGACCCGAGGTCACCTGTTGCCCCAGTAAACGAATATGGCGACCGTCTGACTGGGCGAATTGATATTAACCGCGACTCACCCATATATATTTCGCAACATATAGTTCCAGGGTATTTTGTAAAAGAGCTGCCTTCAAACTGTGTGACACTGGCGTTTTAAAATACATTGAATAACTGTTAAGTGTATTTCAAGACAAACATACGTTTTGTGAATAACTGTTAAGTGTATTTCAAGACAAACATACGTTTTGCGATCAGTAAATCCGTTAGATAGAAAAGTTCTTGGTTACTGCAAGAATCCTGCAAAAAAATGGAGTAAATGGAGCGTAGCGCAAAGCACCCTGGGAGAGGATGCTATTTGTCGTGTTTGTGTGGCGCGAGGAAATAACTTGCCTCACAGAGGATAGTTTTAAATCAACAAATTCCTGCAGTCGATTGTTTCTTGATTTTAATTGTTTTTCGTTTTAAACCTTTCCACTTTGGTTGACCGATTTGCATACGGCGATTGTGGAACGGTACTGTATTGTATGTTTGTACCTCAGTTGGATATTATTAGACTCGTACCTTGCCCTCAGACTCCCGGAGATCTGAGGACAAGCAAACGGTAGCCATCTTGCCATCAGCGACTGGCTGATCTGTCTTGCCGAGTGACGTCAGACGGGAATGTGCACAAAGTTAATTTCCTCGAAATAAATAGCTAACTTCCATCGCATGAGTTACTGCGATGTAGTTCTGTCCGTCATAAATCACCTGACATGCGAAGATATTATTAGGTTTCTTGAAACGTTAATAGATTTTGAAATCAGAGAAAATTTGATCGCTGATGGCAAGATGGCTACAGTTTGCTTGTCCTCAGATCTCCGTGAGTCTGTGGGCAAGGTACGAGCCCAGGATAGTCAAACGTTCACGCGTCTTATCTCTGGTATGTACTGCATGCGGTTATTTATATACTGCGCTTTAAATGAAGTAAATGAAAGATCCCCAGGCAGACTGCTCATCCGTATTTACGGCTACGTAGGTCCAAAACTTTTCAACCCAACCTTCGAATAGGAGTTAAGTTATTGATTGATTGGAATTTGTTTTATATCCTTGGAATGATTTTTCCGGAGAGTAACCAATATTGCAGGCTCAATGATTGAAGTCCACGAAGAGCGATGGTAATCGGGACACGAATTTCTGTCAGTCCTCGACAAACGTTTCCAAGGGAAAGACAACTCTCACACTACTACTATTCGTCTTATCCCCCTTGATTGCTCGGCTGCTGCCATAAGAAATGAACTTCTGTAGTATGTACATGAATGTCTTCCAACTTTCCCCACGGACCTGCTGTTTCACAGATTCGAAATGTCTGTATATACTCGAGCGTCAAAGGAATGATTTTCACAAGAGATGCGTTGGCTGACAAAATCATTCTTACACCGTAAATAACATGTTCAACCTAAACGTGTGTTGGGTTTGAACATCTTGGTGTTTAAGTTTTAACCCTATCTGGCTTGGGCTTTTTGGGACCTGTTCAGGCCGAAATGCTCCCCCTCCCCCACCTCCTAATTATTTTTCTTACCCGTTGAACTAGGGCGCTGAAACTTACTAGACTATGCCCCTGAGTCAAGCTCTACCAGAAAATGTAAAAATTTTTTTCCAAGATTGCCGCTTTGTTGACGTCACAGTGACGTCATCTTCGAAAACGGCATTTTTTGGTCGATTTTTAGGTCAGATTTTCCGATTTTTTTTGTTATGCAATTTCTCCACCAAAACTCCATGACAAATTAGTAAATATTAATGTGATGTGAAATAAGATAGTTTCACCCACTTTTCATCGCGGAAAGTTTGAAGAAAAATGACGAAAACATCACTTTTCTGGTACCCCATGTGGCCGCCATCTTGAATTTACCCATGATCTGTTCCTCGGGGGGATCATGCAGATAGGCTCAAAATGAACCCAATATGACAAACTATAAAGTCACGGAGTGTCAGCTCCTAATTTTTTGTCGTTTCCGAGATAGCGCAGGAAGTTTGGTGGGGGGGGGGGGCCTGGTAGGGTTAAACATTTAAGTATAAATGTTTATAACCTAAACACGTGATTTACAGTGCAGTTTACGTTTCGCTCTCATTATTGATATTGATTTTTTGAATTAAGGCTGAATAAAATTAAGCTCTGTTAGCAATGCCTATGTTGTCAATGCCCTGTTGTCAATGTCAGAGCTTAGCCTGTCAAAGGCTTTTTTTTTAAAGAAAATGTCGAGGAAAGGACTATTTATTCACCCTATTTTTCTGAGGTTATAACGTGCCACATTAGATGTTGTTATTAGTGGTGAGATATGACAATATAAGTTGTATATTTAATTGTACCAATAATCACAGTGTCATTGAGATTTTCATATATATTTGCATATTGTCACTATAAAAATATTAAAGTATAATTGAAAATTTATTTGAAGTTTTTCGTTTTTCGATACAAACTTTGATTACTTTCAAAGGTATACTCAGTCTACAAATACCCCATTCCGCCTCAAAGTATTTTTGTTGTCATACAATATGTCGTTGCCAACATGCACAAAATTTGCACCAGTGTTACGAGTATATAAAACTAGCGTCACGAGTTTACGTCAACCATCGCTTGCTGCCACATTCATATACGTCACGTGACCTACACCCTGAGAAATTATCATGGACAATCTTACATTGAGAAGCCACACGTTGATTTCTCATCGATGATTGTCACCATTGGGATCAACCTCCCAACAGCGCATGCGGGGTTTCACAGGCTCACTCTACTTATGTTCCTGCCCCCAACAGAGATAGTCGAACGTAATGACGTGGCTATGACGTATACGGACGCACCCCGAAATAGTCCGGCATGCAGCCCCTACAGGATATTTCATCATGGTCGTCGCCAGGATTTGAAGGGAGGGGATCGTTTCCCATGCTCGCTTATTATCGAGTCTACTAGTCTGCTGTCCAACATAGAACAATTACATACGCATGGGCGCTGCGAGGGGGTCGTTCGCACCCAACGACCCCACCCCCCTACGCCCATTGTTAATGATATTGATATGGACAAATGCCCCATCCGACATCTAGTTTCAGGCCAGGGCAATAATATGCCGAATTAAAAATTATCAGGAGTGGACCACTGTACATATAGGCATGAATATATACAAAATATGTCGCCCTACATTATTTCCAGAACGAATAAAAAATAAGAACTGTAATATCCGACTTCACAGTTTATCACATCTCAGTCTTAGTGTATATGGATACATACACATCTGATAATGGTGTCGTGAACAACGCCGAAGCCCTCGGTGAGACAGCATTTGCGTACACTTCGCCATCAATAAGATGGCTTGCGAATCGTGTGTCTCCATTATCGGGGAGAGATATCCAGTACTTTACCGGATTCTGTTCGGCTTTCATCCGGCGGAGAACAGACTCGAGAAATCTGACAAATTACAGGTTTTCATACCACTTCGGATACAGATATTGCATGGGCTTACAAAATATATAGGTATGAATAACTTTCGTATCATCCAAGAGGTGTGGTAGATCTGTAATTTTGAACAAGTAGGACATCACATGATTCGAAAATGGCGGGTTACGTTGGGGTTACGTCGGTAGACTTTAGCTAATTGGCTGACGAAGTCACGTGGTACTGATTTCTGGAAATTCCCTCTTGCAGTTGCCGAAAGTAGACTGAAAATGGATACACGCGACCCCAGGGTCAGTCTTACCGCATATAGATGACCGAGATAGTTACAGGTTGGGTGAGACAGCTGTCTACGGCGGTTCGTTTGATGCTGATCACAGATTTGTGTTGGCGACGTCCGTTTGTGTCATGTTGACGCAAAAGAGTAAGCAATTATAGTAAATCGATCCTGGCATTTGTAAGAGAAACACATGGAATTGAATAATGGCGTTGCCTCTATTTCTTAATTGTTTGTTTCTGTTTCACTAACGTCTGGTACAAATACACAAGAAATATACTACAGAAAATAACTGAGAACAATGAGATCTAGTTTTTGTGAACTGTTACCAGGACCGACAGAGATTCTTGCTCCTGAAAGGTAAATCCAGGCCGAGCTTGGACTTGGAAAGCGAATTGATATTGGCATCATTATTAAAGGGGGGTCGTCAAAATTCTTTTGCTTTTCTCGAAACTTGTTAACGAAGCCAAATCGACACGTCAGCTAGAATAATCATCTTCACCATTCTCATTCGATGACCCATCATAGCTCTATAGATAAGCGAATTTAGAAGCTGGCCCCATGATCCGTATATTGGTATCTTTCACTCCAATGGCTTGCTAGGAGATTTCTACACGGTTGTCAAAAGAGGAAGCACTTGTCCAAAGTATTGCCATTTGCATTCGTCTGAAAGCTCGTGTTCGCTCAGCAGTCGCTCGGATAAATTGCCAGAGTTCGAGGCGGAGATAGTTACAATAGATGGACCGTAAAACCTAAGTATTTTTTCACGTTGGGTAGAGATTTTCCGGTCCAGACAGAAAGGCTTGTTACCCTGATACTCCGGAAATTTCCTGCGCTGCGGTCCTTAAATACAGAATTTGGCCATGAACCAAAATTTAAAACCTCAACGGAAACGGCTTACAAACTGGGCATTTGTTCGTTAACAGGAGTGGATTTGCCATTCAATAAGAAAATATAATTTCTCGTTTTGCGAGATCAATGAATATAACACCAACTAAATTCTTTTTGTCTATATCAACAGACCAGTTATCCACAAGATCGGTCAAAGCAGTTTGACACGGGTGAAAATGCCGAAAGCCTGATTGGCTAGAATGAATCAGACGATTTTCTTGTAGATACAAGTTAAAATGAAAATGGATATGTTTCTCTAAGATTTTAGACAACACGGGCAAGATGCTAATCGGTCGGTAATTTCCAACATCATCCCGACAGCCCTTCTTGTAAAGTGGAGTAATCTTCGCAATTTTCCATATATTTGGAAAAGAACAGGTCTTTCTACACATATTAAATATCTTAGTTAAACTTTTGGTTAGTATATCAGATCCCATTTTCAAAAATTTCGGATGTAGTCCATCTATTCCCGGAGATTTTGTTATATCATACACCCACGTTGAGCTCAAACCCATTTGCTCTCTAGGGCGATCGGTGTTCATCTCTCGCACACAGATTTAAAGTCAATAGGAAATTCCTTCTGACGAGTTCCTGACAGTTTCTTCTGATTGCCTGAATCACCATACTCGTATTGGCATTGAAGATGTCGGAGTATATCTGACGTTTTATTATGTTGTGCGCACGACTTACTAACTCTGTACAAGTAAAAAGGGTGTTTCAATTTTTCTGAGTGTCTCTGCGTTTCAAAGTTTTAAAGGTTTGATGGGGTATGTTTTTCGATATTTTTTTCGAATTATTAAACTCTGATCAGCCAATAAATCATTCCAGGACGAAAATCTTATTTTGTTTCAACAGTATTTTATGGAAATCTGGAATTTTGCATGAAAATTTGAGAAATGATTAGACATTTATGTTCAAATAAGCCAGCTGTATTAAGAAGAAGTACAATATTATGTTGTCAATAATTATAATTCCATGAATCACAATTTTGCTTAATTACGGGGCAGTGCTTTTTTGTATTCGAATTTATTACAACAATCGATTCATTTAGAAAACTATAGTCCTCAAAATCACGCTCTCAGTTTTCATCAAACAAACTTGCTTTTTTGGAATAATCAACTTTACCATTTGAATAAAAATAGGTTGCCTCAGTTTTTTTTAGTTAGGGCCTAGAAGTTATTTTATCGTCGTGCAAAGTTGAAAGATTGAAAAAATGTACAAAAACTCGACCCCTCTCCATTGAATCATAAATAATTCATTAACAGGGCCGAACTTATAAAATGTGAGGCAACCTTTTGACGATCTACATGATTGGAATATTGTGTCCAAAGTTCATGTATGTACATCAAATAACAAGAGAGAAATTAGAACGGGAAAAACACAAATCGAGATTTTGAAGCTTCGACCCGATACAGTAACCTTAATAACTTTCGCTATATATATCACTCGTTTTGGTAAGCTCATTTATTGAAAAAAATGGGCAAAAACT
>JAVTVY010017872.1:0-73635 GCA_036873755.1 Hanleya hanleyi | reverse complement strand
TTGCCTACAGTCCAAATCATATACTCTTATTTGTACCTTCTGTCCCATCCTCGTATTAATCGATAAGTTACGAGGATTATTGGATTACCTGGACTTGTGCAGATGCTTCTGTCCAGGTTAGGATCGATTATGCAGTTGCTATGTACTGCTACTCTACGTTGTCCACAGATGGAATCAGATTTGAACAGATTATATGAAGAGATTACATTTGTCTCTGTTCTTCTTAAGGGCGTGAAATTTGCAGATATATTTAATTATCAGTGATAATATCTATAGTATATCGACAAATTAGGTTGTACATAGCGAATGATTCTAGGTCATCATGACCTCTGAATTAATCACTTTATCGTCGCACGCGACAAAGCCCCTCCCAAATAATTGGTAGCAAATCTACCAGACGAGTGTAATCGTTCCGATTTGCTCAATTATTAAATTTTTTACACAGCCAGAAAAAAGATTCAATGGTGATCAGACCTGGCTATCACCCTTAAAAGGTGATGACCTAAATTTACAATCATTGCTCATCCCTCTTCAGAAGTAATGGCCATCATTTTTAAAGGAAATCATATAAAAAGGTGATGGCTCTAACTCATCACCTTTTTTCTGGCTGTGTTAAGTATAAAACTGGTGTAGTCGTCCAGAGAATGAAAAAATGCAGCATCTTTAAGGCTAACTCTGTTTATTTTGCATCAGCCGTGTGGTACAACTCTCTGCAACAAAACTGAATACCAACTTTCCACATGAACACAGCGGCCAAGGCTAAATGTTTCGAACTATTAGCTATACGGACTACTAAAAAAAATATGGAAACTGATGATGATAAACTTTCCCAAAAGAAGCATGCGGAACTGGGATCAAGATACACGGTCCGTGAGAGCAAGAATACAGCCACAGAAACTAGAATTAATTCATAGCTGGAAATCATTCAGATTTCATGAAGCCTATTGTACGGAACATCGCGGAACCAATATTTTCGACGTCTTTCATAACTCCAATTTCTCATGGAGAGACATAATTCTCATAATACTCGAGAGACAAATTACGTGGGAATTAACGCTAAAAGGCGCATGAGTTATACACTCAAGACACTTTGAGAGCAGATTTGAGCCGATAGACGTTCGGCGTTCGGACCTCGTGTGTTGAAAAACAGACACAATAAAATTAAATATACCTTGCAAGCTATTTTTATAGTAAAATAGTAGTAGGCCTCTATATCAGTAGATACAGATACAGACAGTAAGCAGGACAGATGTTGGTTTTATTAGGGCTGAGTGTGGACGAGTCGAGAGGCAGTTGCATTTGGCGGAATTTCTCGATCCAACTTGGCTTACCTTTCTATTTCTGGAGTGTTGATCCGTCGACTGCCAGCAATTACGGTAAATAGAAATGCCTGTGCTTTATCAATATTTCCATCTCTATACATCAAGGTTGTTGACCGAAATGAGACAGACCTAAAAAATTTACTGATTTCAACTGTTCAAAGAGCGAAATTGCGTTTGGAAAGTGTTTTAAATTGGAAAAGCTGTGAATAATGAAAATAAATAGAAAATAATGAGAAAAAAACGTACGGTAGGTAAAATGACATGCCGGCGGCTGACGGGAAAAAATAAATCCAGTGTGGACGGCCTTTTATAGGATAGAACAGACGGAAAGAGCGGAAAGCTATAATTGCGTGCCACACTAGATAATTAGTTACTCATGCTTAAAAATTGGTATACATATACAACCATGCAAAAAGTAAAAAAAAACATGCTACAGTTATAAAGATAAGGTATAGCTTAACTTGAAATAACCATGCAGGGATAAAAGCAAGCATAACCAAAAAAAAAAAAAAAAAAAAAACCAACAGTGAAATAGTTCCTCGCAAAGCCTTTTATTTTGAGTCAAACTATCCTCTAGAAGCACCAACAAGGAGAGACCGATTAGAATAAACCTATCAATGATAGAATGACCAGACGAATGACATGAAAAATCGATGACAAGGCGGTTGCCATACTTTTATCTGGTATTTCCTGATCTTGGGGAATTAAAAAATCGGTTGATAGAAATTAAAATCGCGTCGTCCACGTGTGTGGGGTCGATCGGTCTCATCCTACACAGCAATCATCTTACCTTCTTAATCCAAATTATTGCCCTGTTTTGATTAAATTCCATCAGAAGAGCTCTGGGAGCACTGAGCACTGGAGCCCGATTCTAGCCATGCAGGGTTAAGGCAATGGACGGTCTTAAATGACCGTTACGCTCGACCCCATGCGTAGAAATCATATTGACGTTTTCTATATGAGCTTAATTCTGTCAAACTGCCCACATCGCCCATATTTATATACAAGATTTAATCAACGCGCTTAAACATTTTTCTGAGCCCTCAAGTTATGACCGCTAACTTCTGCGCTCGGTTGTTTATGATTGACAACACGCATCGCGTGAATATAAGATACTCCAATAGCTCACTAGTTACAATCATATTCCGACCTAAGCACGCTCGATGTTTTTTTCAAATGCGCGCAAATAGTTTACTTGTTAATTGAGGCCGTAGGGACCCCAAATGTGTAGTGCATTAAGCAAAAGTGAATCATTTTGTGGGGAACAAGAAGAGCATACCATCCTAATATATTTTTGATCGTTACTTCACTGATTTCATGACGTCCCTTCCAATGCAAAGGCCGCTCGGACCGAAATCTGTCCGCATTCAACAGTATTTATAGTTACTCTTTACTCTGGTGGTACCGTATGCGTATAAAGTCATGGTCATTATAGGGAATGATCTGTCTCCGGTTCAACAGATTGACAGGGCAGACATCATTTGGAATTTTAGTTGGCTTCGGACAGTTTATCTGCGATTAGGACTCGGTATCTTATCTTTGGCCGTGCAAAGCACTGTGAATCCCTTACCCATGGGACTACTTAAATAGGGTACCGTGACGAATTGACATTTTAATATCCCAGCAAATGCATGTCAATCGGACTAATTTTAAAAGGTCTCTTTCGCGTAACTATAGATGTATAATGTCTTGTGTAAGGCCGGAAAGTCCATAGTCCTCATTATACTTGTAATACGATTGGTGAAAACCTTGACCCAGTGACACAGAGATAATTATATCAGTCTCAACAGACTTGCGAACGGCTTCTGCTCTATGATCATATGTGTGAGTGGAAGTAAAATTTGGTAGTAAGATATGGTGGTAAGGAGAAATTGTTGACGTGAAAAATTTGGGCCATTCTCGACGATTTTTTAATAGGCTTCTACTCTCTGACCACATGCATGTGTGGTGTAAGTTTGGTGCTCATAGGCATATTCATTATTGAGATATGTTGGTAACGAGAAAACGGCAACGGACAGAGGTACGGACGTAAACGATGAAGATAATACCCCAAGGCCAAATCACAGTGCCCTCCCATGCTAATTTGTCACGTCACGAAGGATACATCCGGGTGGATCGTGATTGATGATGGTCAATGTTATAGCCAACCATCCAATATTTATCATGATAAAGCTAAAACGGTAGAAATCCATCGTGTTCTAAATTCAGCATCGATAAACTTCATTCTTCGTTTGGTTGAAATGAATGTTAGATTTTAAAGATTGCGGCGTCTCGTTTAACTAAGCTTATCTTCGATTGTGATAATTCATCATTGAAACATGTTTAGAATACTATCTGAAAATATTACCTTCAAAATATTAGAGTAATATTTTAAAATTCAAAGTATATGTAATGACCGCCTACCACTGGAAGAAGGATGAGAAACAGATTATGCAAACTCTATGACGGTAGTAATAGCATCGGACGTATGCATTTTATTTTATATTGTAACTTTTTTGAATCTGCATGAACTCAATATATTCCAAAATACTATCCGACTGGCAACCTAACACAGAAATATAAAGATATATTTAATATGAACAACTATAACACAATGAGGGACTGAGTTTATTTATAGGTAAAATATTATCGTCATATCCAAGGAAATAAGATTAATTTTTTACTATAGATACTGAATCCTTAGAAAGTGTGCCATAAATGTTATCGTGTTGAATTTATTATTAGTTTATGTAAAAGTATATCTTGTAAATACTGCACCTCATACATTTGTATTTTAAATTGTAATCGTTTCAAACGTAATCAGTAGTCCTACTTCCAACATCTGTAGCATTAGGTAGTCATACTATAAACGTGTATAAATATTATACCTCCAAATGCTATCATAGTATGAACTGAAATCAACTAAACATTCGCTATACTATCGTCATTGCGCGAAATCCAAGCAAAATGTAACATATAACTATTTTTAATGTTAACATAATGTATCCTGTAATCATTGCACTTTCAATGTAACCATGATATTGTCGAAACTCTACCCGATACATGTATGTTATTCTACCTCTTATGTCACAATTGTGACCAGAGTGAATAAAAGAAGTGTAACCTTTCACAGTTCAATTTTCGTTTTTCATTTTTGGTTTCCCGAAATCAAAATTTGAGAATTAACGGTCAAATTTCAACTTTTGATTTTGAGAATCCAAAAACGAAAAACGAGAATTAAAAATTGATGGCCAAATTTCAATTTTTGATTTTGAGATTACAAAAAAAAGAACAAAAAAAACGAAAATTGAACTGTGCAAGGTTACATGTATCACGTGTGTGAGATCCAATGCACGTATAGGTATTATAAGTTAGTCGGCAGTTCGCAGTTAGCGGTGCAGGTATCTCAGATGAATTTGAGATATATGCGTGATTCACATAAAATATGATAAGGGCTAATTGTATGGTCAATTAAAAATCTTCCATAGCAAAGGTAACCAATGCAAAGGCAAAGGCCCTGCATGTCCGTCGTCACTCGACTTACTGTATCCAAATTTTATTGTGGATTTTTGACAAATTAAGTTTCTGTCAAATGCGTGTATATGGTGCTATAGTAAATATGTTAAAGTGTCACGCTCACATATGATTCACATGAGATGCAACTTTTCCTGAGTTAAAACAAACTGGCAATTTGCGAAAGGGTCAGGCAGGTGCACTCATAATTGACCAAAACTGATGAGAATTGATACAGGGAGGGTCAATTACGGCAAATGGAGAGTCTGAAGTGAGAATTTATAGAGGTTGAGTGGTTGTCCCCGAGGAACCATCATGTATGCGATGTTTCATTATTCTCGATGCTTTGTGCACGTTATTATACTAATAGGCTCGAAATAACCTGATAATGATAATTATTTTTTATTCTGAATTTGGAATATTCGAGTAGAAACAATTCTCCGAAATGAACAATTGTCAAGAACGCACACTAAAAATGACCCCACATGGAATTTATCCATGATGCTCTATGTGAAGGAGAACCTGGTACACGCAAAATGGACCCAGAATATAAACCTTTGTACAACAAATGCTACAAAAGCAGGAAAATATAACATCATAGACAGCCGGTTGAATTCATTCAATTCACATCGAACTATACTGTTTCTCCCTACTTGTGTACCGTCTGTCAGAAATTGTAGTTGAGTGTTGACAATTATTATCATTATAGTTAACTGCTACTAGCAGAAGCATATTGCTTCCGCTACTTGTCATAACTAGTTAATAATTACTCTATTTGCATTGTTATACTACCATTATAACGATTATTGGTTTGCTGCACCTGTATCGTTTAAAGAGACTATAGTCGTGAAATAAACATATTATATTGTATTGTATTGATATTATGCACATTGATATTACAAACTATTAATGAACAGTTTCCTTGTAGAAAGTGAAAATAGCTGCTTACTAATTGCCAAAAATAATATTAATTGATATTGTTTTTTTTTTGTAAATCTACATATCCGACGATTCAGATATTCACTATCTGCGAAAGCTCGTGATCATTAAACTTAGACTTAAAGATGCTACCCTTTTGTTATTCATTTATACCACGAAGCCTTTACGGCTACCCTCGATTTCTACATATCTAGAGTAATCATCTGTAATGAAACTGGTTGGCATTTTATCACCACTGTCCCTTTTCTATTCAGGTCGGAGATAGTTGCACTGGCCTGATGCTAGCTGGCAGAGAGTTCGTAGAGCGTTAATCGACCACTGGAGGTAGAGGGTTAATCGACCACTGGTTGTTGAGGGTTAATCGACTGAGGGTATTTCTCGCAAGCATGCAGCATGACCGCTACACTTACCTGGAGCGGCAATGTCACCGGATATCCCAATGTAACTCCCACCACAGAGGAGAACATATATGGCGACATGTTCATCCACCCTCACTGGAAACAGTTCCCACCCATACCGGATTACTGGCACTACATCATAGGAGTGTACATAACTTTCTTCGGCGTAACAGGTGTTGTAGGCAACTTCTTGGTCATCTGGATATTCAGTCGGTAAGTTTCATTACATCTCTGTCAAAAAAAAGTATCAATATACAATGATATCGAATTTGACAAACTGCATGTTTTCACGCCCCAGTGATTCCTGGGACCAACAGTCTGGGTTGCTTTGGGTAGTGTTTCTCACGGTTTTCCTATGCTTGATATATGGGGAACAGTGATGAAGTGGTAAAACTGGCAAAACTTAGATGAATATGCTTTATTTCAATTTTGTACTTAAAGATATGGGGAAGATATTGACGTGTTATCGTTATGGGGAAGATATTGACGTGTTATCGTTATGGGGAAGATATTGACGTGTTATCGTTATGGGGAAGATATTGACGTGTTGTCGTTATGGGGAAGATATTGACGTGTTATCGTTATAGGGAAGATATTGACGTGTTATCGTTATGGGGAAGATATTGACGTGTTATCGTTATGCGGAAGATATTGACGTGTTATCGTTATGGGGAAGATATTGACATGTTATCGTTATGGGGAAGATATTGACGCGTTATCGTTATGGGGAAGATATTGACGTGTTATCCTTATGGGGAAGATATTGACGTGTTATCGTTATGGAGAATATATTGACGTGTTATCGTTATGGGGAAGATATTGACGTGTTATCCTTATGGGGAAGATATTGACGTGTTATCGTTATGGGGAAGATATTGACGTGTTATCCTTAATATGGGGAAGATATTGACGTGTTATCGTTATGGGAAAGATATTGACGTGTTATCGTTATGGGGAGGATATTGAAGTGTTATGGTTGGACATAATTACGAGGGATTGCAAATTTTGTATCCTCTCATATATTCATCCTCATGGCATCAGACTGCATACCACCTATAGTGTCAGATATATACCCTCTGATTGCACTTGGATTGATAACGCGGTGGGCAGATTTTGTGCGCATGGCTCTCGGCCAATCAGCATAGGACCTTACCCATGTGGTTTCCGGGTGTGGAAAGGAATAGGACCCACACGTCGAGATATGACTGAAATAGTGTTGAAAGTGACGTTAAATCCTATTCACTCACTTACTCACTCGTCCACTTGTAAACAGAGTGAGGTGGACTCCGCATGTCACAGCTAAACAAGACGTTGTACCGTTTGTTCTTATGGAACAATATAGTTCGAAACTTGTTAATCATTTTTATACATGCTCCCTGTGTCGATCAAAATCGATAGGGACCCAATACGAATACCGTGCAGTCAGAGGTAGCTCCGTTGGGGCCTTTTTCTATACTGCCTGCGAACAGGGCCTCGGTGCAAAGCCAATCACCAGCCGTAGTTGCTGCAAAAATGCTGGACGGATAATATTTTCCGAAGCCGCTAGTCACAAACAGTTAAATAATTCGATTCTGTATTTCACGGCAGACAGAAAATCAGCGCCAACTTCCGTTTTGAACTACCTGTGTCGGCTCTGTGTATAGATTACGCGCCACAACCACAGCCAGTTTCTGTAGACTCGTTCTGAGTTTCGGTCTCCCGTGAAGCTATAACTGGACAGTTTCTGATAAACATGACGTGAGTATAACGGTAAGGTCATACATAATCGAATTGTTTTATTGTTTTGACTAACGAGTTCTGAAAATATTAGTCGTCCGGCATTTTTCAACAACTACGGCTGGTGAATGACTTGGCGCCGGGGCCTTGTTCGCACGCAGTAAAGAAAAAGGCCCCACCGGAGCTACCTCTGACTGTACGGTGAAGAAAAACACGGGCGCATGCGTATTCGGTCCGTAAAGAAAAATGCCCCACCGGAGCTAAGTCAGAGGGTGTTTCACCGACAGAACAGGAGGTTACAAACTCTGACAGTGGGCGAATGTATATATTAAGCGCAAGAGAACTGTGACAGGTGCTAAACAAATTGGCCCAGACTGTGTTCCAACATATCGGGATTTTGTCGTTGGGTAAGCGGTATATTGGGTATATTGGGTACACTCAGAATCAATCAACTTGTTTCTAGTATAGTGTATTCATCCTCTATATTTTAACAGGACTAAACCCCTCCGGACAGCAGCTAACATGTTTATTGTTAACCTGGCTTTGAGCGACTTGACATTCTCCGCTATAAACGGTTTTCCTCTACTCTCCTTCTCTGCCTTCTACAAGAAATGGATATTTGGAAAAGCAGGTGGGTGACGACATTGCCTATAACAGATTTGATGACGCCATTGTCGCAGTTCATTTATGAACTGAAATCCATGGCTCTATATCCATACGCTATGCACTCTCATGCTGTATTCTTTGCTATACTAAAAATATATACTGCATATAATTATATTTTGGTAGTTGAATATCTATATTTTATGGCATCTTGGGAGAAATATAACGATTCCAATCAACGTCACAAAGTATTATTCAGTGCAGGTCTAATTCGATGAGGCTAGTCTTTTTTTAACAGATTAGAGAGAACTATCTCTCTAATATGTAGATAAAAAGGTCGTTTTTGCTTAATAAGTTGTGATTTATTCATCATAACACCTCAAAATCTTCATAGTCTTAGCTTATACATTGTCACATATCGTAACAGGGATTTCCCAATGAAAGTGTGCATAGTCTAATTTTCAACAGGGTGTGAGTAATATAATACAAATTCGAGAGACGACGATTTGTTTTATTATTTATATTTTTTTTCTAATACCTTCCGATGCTGATATATATGTTCATGGTCGCCCATGGCGGATGTTTCCTAGTTCGATATATTTTTTTATTTATTAGGTAAAAAGGACCTTTTTTACCTCCATTTTAGAGAGGTAGTTCTCTTCAAGTGCCTTTACTCCAAGTATCTCAGGTTTGGTAATAATCTCACGGTTTGATGGAAAAATACGATCGACAGTTCCGACTCTTGCATTGATATGGTCAATATAGTGTCCTTTCTTTCAAGTCCGATTTGCACATTCTTTCTAATCGATATCCTGCAGTTTCGTTGGATAATTTGTACTTACAATGGAAGTATATTTAAGATTTCAGAAAATCACGCATTCTTATACTTTCAGCATGTGAGTTGTACGGATTGGCCGGGGGTATCTTCGGCTTGATGTCCATAAACACGATGGCGATGATTGCGATCGACCGTTACCTGGTCATCGCCAAACCCATGTCCGTCATGAGGAAGATGACTCACAAACGGGCTTTCTTCATGATCATGCTGGTTTGGATCTGGTCGACACTCTGGGCCATTCCCCCGATCTTTGGATGGGGCGCATACATCCCTGAGGGCTTCCAGACTTCTTGCTCCTTCGACTATCTGACGAGGACGGACTATTTCAAGTCCTACATCGTTTGTCTGTATATCTGCGGTTTCGTCATCCCAGTGGCCATTATCTTCTACTGCTACGCCATGATCGTGAAAGTGGTAGCCGACCACGAGAAGGATATGGCCGATATGGCTAAACGGTTGAACGCCAAAGACATTCGACAGGGAGATGCTCAGCGAACAGAAATCAAAACGGCCAAGATTGCCTTCACCACCATCATGCTGTTCCTGCTATCCTGGACGCCATACGCTGTGGTTGCGCTGATCGGGGAATTCGGACCGGCGGAGTATATCACACCTTACGCCTCGGAGATTCCTGTCATGTTTGCGAAATCTTCGGCCATGTACAACCCGATTGTCTACGCTCTGAGTCATCCTAAATTTAGAGAGGTGCTAAATCAGAAGCTTCCTTGGCTCATGGTATGTTGCAAACCGAAGAAGAAGGTCCGACGTGACACCACGACGAAAGGAGAAGGTCTTAAGTTATGTCCCTGGAATGAGCGAGGTATCGAGCATTAGTGAAGTACCCATCGAAATGAGGGAAGAACCAGCGGTACCAAAAGCCCCGCCAGCGGCACCGCCGACGGCACCGGCAGCGGCTGTTCCCCACGTCACTGCGACCGCACCATCGGTCGTTCCTCTCGCAACCATTCCACCACCGACGGCTGGTAACGCGCAAGCCGTTGCAGAGCTGGCGCCGGCGCCGGTCACACCCAATAGCCAGACGGTCAATGACCTCTTAAGAGCTTTAGTGGCGGCAACTGCCCAGAAGTCCGCTCCAACGGAGAACAAGCCAGAAGTGTATGCAATTTCCAGTGGCTACAGCGCTGAGGCTCAACCAACAACCGCCATGCAACCTTCTCAAGAGGGGCAAGTGAACCCAGCTTTTCAGGATGATAACCGAGCCTGATTTCAGAATATTATCCGTTGTAATTTTTGTCGACGTGATTGATTGTCAGTTAATCCTAAGAAGTACACTTTTTGAAAGTGTTGCCTGTAAGGCGAATTACAGAACGTCATGAGAGCAGCTGTATAGTGATAGATCATGATTGTACAATAAAACTTAAGTGGAAACACACGGGTGATAAACTTATCGACAATCTTTGAGTGGCACAATGCAAAACATTCTAAATTGCAGTTTAGGACGTTATTTACTGGAACTTTGTTTTCTTTCTCATCGTTACTGTAACTTGTTCCAGGGTCTCGTTCCTTGATTTGTTTGATTTTGTCAATCATGAAAGGATATCTATCACGTAGCTGGACTCGATGAACAATAGCCTTCGTTTGTTAAGAGTTTATCCATTTTCGTGACATCATTGGTTGTACTAACATACAGATAACTCCCTAGTGCGCAGGCACAAGATGTTTATTTATTCATTTTGACTGACAAACATCACCAGCAAAAGTGTTGGAAATTAAATCCAGTCTGCTATACGAGCATATTTTAGAAAAAGAAGTTTTAGAACAACAATTTAGACGCTTAAACTCATCGTTAAGCGCAAATACAAGCTATAGTTCATCGCCGTAGTTACAAACTCTAGCTCGCCATAGCAATTACAAGCCCTAGCTCACCATCGCAATTACAAGCCCTAGTTCATCATCCCTAACTCAGCTGCATTGCCACGTCCGTTCGTGACCTTGCCTCTGCAAGATAGAGTTCTGCTAGGAGCCATGTGTCGGAACTTCGACTTTGAAATGGAGTTGTTCCACTTAACCATTGAGCGTATAATTTCTGACTGGCTATAGTCGGGTTTGGCTGCATCCAATTGAACAATGCATCGGGAAACTCAGCTTACATTGGCGCCAAGGTAGCGTACATACGTTAGGGATATGGCTGTTTTGGGTTGCGAAGATTCCCTCAGCTGTGTTTTCGGCTTCCTGTTGTGACGATATTGATTAGCAGGTCGGAGGAAATGAGGGTTGTCCAGTTTTGGAGATGAAAAAGTCGTCCTTCTGCAAAAGAGTCCGTATTTTAAAAGTTAAAAGTTAAAAGTTTGCAGTCAAAAATGCTGCAAATTTGTCCAAATTTATTCAAGAGTTGTTCACCTCGAAAACTTGAGACCTCTCATTTCCTCGACCAAATAGCTAATCGTCAAAAATGCATCAGATAGTCCTTTTCATGGCATCAGATTGTATACCTCCTACTGTCAGATATACCCTCTGATTGCACTGGGGTTGAAATTGTCACGTTTTTTTCTGCACAGTGCAGTCATAGGGTGCATGTTTCACCGACGTTTGAGGAGGTTACGAACTCTGACTATGGGAGAATGCAGATAGTCTGAGAGTCAGATGTCCAATGGATTATATTAATCAGAGGTTCTCCAACTGGCGACAGGATATATCAGCGGTCATAATTTGAGAATGGTAGTTATCTGGAACTTATCGTGTTGTTGTAATATAATGTTAGAATGTTGTACTTTGATTGAACGAGAAAAGCGTATCTCAGCCACAACACTGGAATTGTGTCTACGTTACTTATCATTAGGGCCCTCGGTGGCGGAGTGGTCTATGACGTTTCACAGGTGATCGCTAGCCTCACATCACTGAACCGGCACGGGTTCGAGCCCAGCTGGTGCATGTGTGAAAGTTTGTCAGTTACTTTCCGACGGGCGGTCGTTCTCTCAGGGTACTCCGGCTTCCTCCACCATCCAAACTGACTGTCATTGTGGAGCGTCGTATAGCCTAGGACGCACTCCACACTTCCCACGGTTTCGCACAATGTTGCACTTCGCTAATTTCATAATCAGGAAGGTCATCCGTGTTTGACAGCATGATAATTATTTTTCCCTGATATCTATAATACCATCCTGTTAGACCTCATCATTCCTTCAAATGGGCATATAACAATTGCTGGTTGATCTGACCTATGCGCCGCTACGAAGTTGATCGTGCACAGATGTGAACTATTTCAGAACGAAAATGACTACTTTATGGCGATAATTGTTTTTTACAAGAAGACGAGTTGGTCGACCCCGTTTTTTCACCATTCAAAATGCCCATTGGACAGAGAAACTTTCACCTATCTAACAAGAGAGCCGTTTTATACGTTTGCTGTGGATGGTGGGTCGAATTTGACAAATTTTCATACATTTTTTGTGTTTTTATAGAAAAGTTGTGGGTGGCTTAAGGTGAATTGCACGCCTTTCCTTTTCGATTTCCATGACACTTGTCTCCTTAAATAATGGCACGAGTATGCCCATTTAGAAAACAATATATACTTCTGCAGGGTTTTTGTTGAAGATTTTACAACTGTTTGTGGGTGAAGAGCCAAACCCAAGCATTTTTCTGCCGCACAGAATTTAGTGTGGACTGCACCCTTACAGGTGAGATATCCGACGATTCTCTCTCCATGGTGAACTTCATTCTTGGATGTTGGTTATTCAGGTGGCCAAGGAGGGTGATCGAGTCATCTTCATCCTGCATGATAGCAAAGTTATCATCAACTGTTCCGTGCTAACAAAGGATTTATAGGGGCTGTGCGAAGGATGATTTCTTCTTGTTCAGTCGGTGTTTCGGTGATACCTGAGATGGAGGTGATATCCGAGGAATCTGGTCATAGACAGTACAATCCAGCTTTCTTTGTGGTTGACAAACTTCCACGCCCAAACTCAGGACTAGTAGGTGACATACCATGTCTTCCCCGAACCCATACTTGTTTACAGCCACCCAGGATTTAGGTGTGGAGTGCACCCTAGGTGGTTTGTTTCTTTTGGGAAAATTTCTGCCGAACACGATTTTGTCTGGCCCATTACAGTGGATATGATACCAGCGTTGACGTCACCTGGCTGGTTGGATCGGCAATGGTTGTTTTGGTCGGTATGGGTTGGTACACACTGGTCTTAATGATTTGGTTATCTCGGTGTATTGGTACGTCACGGAATAAGTGTTATCGACACAATTCCAGTGACGCGACGTTAAATTGTATTCTCCCTCTGGAACTGTCGTCGCCATGAACGGAACGGACAATAACAAAATGACATTTTGATGAATTCAATTCGTCAGGTTTAACGCAGGTTAAATGCAGTATTGAAAGCAGATGGTACGATAAGGCGGCATTTTGGCCTGAACGTGCAGAGTTCGAATTTGGCACCTGTCCGTCAGTCCGAGACTGGTAAAAAATCAAACGGACTGGTGTGAGTGACTGAACAACAAGTCCGTCGGACTGGTAACAAAAAAGCTCTCCGTTCATTGTGTAAACTATTTCTCTGGATATCTCCGCACAATTTGTAAAGAATGAAAAACGAAATGTCTGTTTTCGGTTACCCGACCGAGTGTAAATAAATCGTGTGAGTCTAAAACAATTTCCAGCAAATTCCAACGAAATCACGACCACGGCCGCATTTTACGACAACAACAACAGCCGTAAAGTGGTGCGAACATTGTCAGCAAATACCGTAAAGTGTGACTGTAATGCAGCATGGCAATGCAGGCTGGCGATCTTTTCAGAAAATAAAGCTCCCAATTCCAGGTCGGGAATCGAGAAATCAGCAACATGATTACGCTTCAGTCGACCTGATCATGTTTACCAGGACAATTATAAACATATTCTCCATCAACTTCGAAAGAAATCTACTGATTTTTTTGGCTTGAAATGGCGTTTGTTGAAGCAGTGTTTTTCGCGACGACACGTGCAGTCAAAGTCGCTGTCGAAGTCTAGCCGACGGGGTTTGTCGTCTGTGATTATCTTCACACGCGCTCAAGAAATGCACAATTATTAATTTCTTATTTAGTAGCAACCATCACAGAGCACAAAATATTCATGATGACAAATGTTCCCACATCATCTTTTATTTAATATTAACGGACTAGTAAAAATATTTACGGACTGGTTACATTTTTGGCTCACCAGTCCGGCGGACTGGTTCAAATTTTTCTTAAATTCGAACCCTGACGTGGTGCGGTTGAATTGAAAAAATAAACTGTCCTAAATATAGTTGTTCTTTAATGTGACGACAAGAGAAGATATATGTACACAATATGTGAAAGCTCTACCTCGATAGCTCTATGATTATAGTTATGACATGAGAATGAATTCCGCAGCATGTGCGATTTCGTGAGAAAAGGGTCAAAATCGAGTCATTTAAACACACATTTAGACACGAAGGACCCCTTGAACCAAACAGATTTTCCAGCAGCGGAGATATGATGCCACCGTACATTACCAGGTTAAATTGCGTTTTGGTCCAAGAGGCCCTTCGTGTTTAAATGTTTGTTTAAATGACTCGATTTAGACCTTGTTCTCGCGAAATAGCACATGCTGAGGATTCCTATTTTATGTCATAACTATAATCATAAAGTAATCGAGTTAGAACTTTCCCATATTGTTTACATATATTTTCTCTTGTCGTTACTCTCTAAAAACAGTTGTGTACCAAAAGTACACAAACTGTGTACCCTAGGTACACATCGCTGTAGCAAAATTGAACATCTACAATCACTGTGTAGCTGTGATACACAATTTGTGTAGAAAAAGTACACAAATTGTGTACTCCTGATACACATTTTTTGTAGATGTGCAATTCTGTACACAACTGTTTTTTCAGAGTACATTAAAAAACAATTATTTTTAGGACATTTTATTTATTTTATTTTTTCGATTTCAAACGCACCACGTATAGGCCGAAATGCCGCCTTACCATACCATCTCCTTTGTATTTGGTAGCGTATAACCTATTTAACAATTTCTGTCAATTTATCATTTTTATTGGTGTATGATGTTACCGATACTGATGTACAGTATTATTTAATGTTGCACAATATGATATATACAAGATTATTATTAATTGTGCACGGTACAATATTAATAAGATGTACAATATAATAGATAATTTAGTGAAGCATTATTAATGACGTACAATAACAGCAGTGCTATACAATATTATTAATTGCTTACAATATTATTATCCAAGGTGCACAATATTATTAATGACGTACATTATACAAATATTGCATGTTGTAGCGTGGGACATGACGATTTGTCAGCTCGAGAAAAGTGATGTACAACGAGCGCGCAGCGCGAGTTGTACATCATCTTTCGAGAGCTGACAAATCGTCATGTCCCACGCTACAACATGCAATATTTGTTTTATTATACCGAATGTCAAACTTGAAAAAAAAATCGGGACTTTAAAATCGTGTGAATGAGGATGGTAACCGTATGGTGAAATAAGCACATCGTGTTCAACATTGCGCGACCGGCGTTTTTGATTTCAAAACGCTGTGTCAAGATTAGCTAAGGTTCATAGCGTCTCCCTTCCCTCACCGCTATGTCGACGACAAATACCCTGGAGGTAACTCGAACATCTCCATGGCGCACTTATTATTACCTTTGCGCCCTATTGGACCTTCATTAACTTGAGAAAATGGGCCGCCATGAATAAAAATACCATAATCGATGTTGTGATCATCATTCCCTGTATACGCGGGGTCAATAATGACGGAAATGCCCATCTTCTTGACCCTCGATTTCAGGTGATTTTGAGGCTCCATAGGGATAATTTTAACGTCTGTAATTAATATATGACCAACGAAGGGCCAGCTAGTCTGCCATTTCTGTATTTTTATTCATGGCGGCCCATTTTCCCAAGTTAATGAAGGTCCAATAGGGCGCAAAGGTAATAATAAGTGCGCCATGGAGATGTTCGAGTTACCACCAGGGAAATGTATTTGTCGTCGGCATAGCGGCGAGGGAAGGGAGACGCTATGAATCTTAGCTATGTCAAGATCGACTGTCCGATCTCGGCTGAGTTGTTTGTCTACTCAATCGCATAATTTGGAAGAGTAACGTTCTCGATGATCTTCGTACCTTTTTAAAAGATGCCAAATTTATTTCAGTCAATTACCAAATCACATTCACTAATTTCTATCGCCAACGGGCCGACGTATGCACATCAGGCCGACGTACAGTCAATCTTCGTTACCATCTCCGTTTCGGGGAGTATGTTGGCGCGCGCACTATGGGAGGCAACTCTCGGCCGTGGAATAATATTAGTTATACGTCGCCCTTCCGTGGTAATACGGGATCGAATCCCGTATTACCCCGGAAGGGCGATGTATAACGAATTTATCATATCTCAGAGCATTAAGAATCACTTTGGACTTCAAGGCCGACATAATGGAACGGACTTCGATCGGACTTGCACTGGTTTCAGAACGATCCACAGCATGCACCGGAAAAAATGAACACAAAGACAAATGTATCATTTTTACAATCCTCATCTATAAAACGTACTAAGGGAGGAGCAAAGATAACGATAACATATACTGTAATCCGTGAACAGTGAACCCGGTTTCCGTGTGAAATACCGGTGGGCTTCGGTGATAAAGAATGAACAATCTAACTTCAAATTAATTCAGCTTCATCTCTTATGTTCTATTCTGAAAATCAGAAACGTATAAAATACTGGAACATTAAGCTTAATCTCAATTTCATATTTAATATTTAATAGCCATCGACGAGTATAATATCTAGATTATATACCTTTTGTTAATAAATACATCGAAAGACCCGTTCCGGATTCACATCTGCTGCGTGGATATGTAAGTTTCAAATACACGTGTGAACTGTTACATTTCCATTCTGTCTATAATTCAACACCGTGTCACTCGACAGTGTCACTTGTGTCATGTTTCCATAACATCACACAGGAGAAGGACCAACATGAACTGACTTAAATTTACAGTTCGAGAGAAAAATCGGAAAAATCAAACTGTCCTGCACAATTTGGCAGAAGTATAGGTATTTGCTTCATTTTCGCACGATGATGTTGATTGCATTTATTGTGCAGTTATTGAACATTGGCGCTGAGGGATTTGCGGCGACCAGGATAGCTGTGGGAATGTCACACGATGTGGGTGGGACAGCGGTGCTGTCGAATTCACAAAACAGCTGATTAAGATCAAAATCAAAGTCGTCGGCATGGCCTTCTGCTCGTACATCCTGGGTGTGTAACACGGCCGACGTGGCATCATTTGACGTGGGTGCAGGGTACTGAGAAGATGATGTCACAGTTTCTGCAGGATGGGGTTTGACAAGAACATTTACTGGAAGTGTATGCGTACCGGTATTCGTCTTTCGGGTTGAACCCATCGTGTCAGGAAAGGCTATACTGACGCAACCGTGTGGCCCATTTGCAGTTTCTCGCCATCACTTACTCGCTGGTAAACCGACAGCGACGAGACAGATCTGTGACCTGTGACCGCCATTATTTGAGATGCTGAATAGTTGTTTCTACCAAGGATGGTGATGCCGGTTGCTCGTATACTGTGGTTATTGTATGATTCAGAAAGTTTCAGACGAGTGCCCAGGTTGGTCATGAAGGCTGCCAAGCGGTGTTTCCCAATAGGTTTGTTATAATTGTAAGAGAACGTAGAGACACTCCGGAATAAAGGAAGATAAAACACCACATCTGGAGTCTGATGTTCTTTTATATACCAGCGAATTCCAAGTACACACAATCCTGGACCAAGTCCTGTCAATACAAAGATACAATTTGTAAAGTTTGTTTATCAAAATAGGACTGGTATTTCACTTATATGGTAACCATGGTGATAACAGGCCAATGCGATACCATGCCTAAGATACTTCAAGTTTGTGATGCGGGGAAATGCACCCTAAGTGTGATATCGAAATGGAGAATGAATATCAGAAGGAAGTACCCGTCTCCTTATCAAGGAACTAGAACTATTAATGAATGACTGGAACAATTAATCAATGACTAGAACAATTAATCAATGACTAGAACAATAACTGCATAGTGGAATTAACAATTGAGTAAGTTGACAAATATTATGACAATTCATGACTCGGCATGGACAGTGACAATGACATAATGAATACCAGAAATAGCCAATTATGACTAGAATATTCAATGCATTAATTGGTGAATCATTGCTGACAAATTAATCAAAGGACATTGACTTATTAAGTAATCATGAGCTGACTGATAATTATTAACATGAAGTGGACCACTGACAGAATCCATCCAACAATATATGCCGAAAGCATTATTCATGTAATTTACAGTAATACATTCTTACCCCCAACAGCCACTTGGGGAGTTAGTTACACACTTCTCCAGTTACACACCATTAACATGCTGATCATGGATGCACATCATCATCTGTAATATGATACAACACTGTCCACTATTATAGAGTATAATCAAATTAATTCAATGAAATCTAACCTAATCAATTTATCTAGCCAATTCAATGAAAACGCTTGTCTAATTATGTCTGAATAAAAATCTTAATATTACAATTATTTCATACAATCACTTGTCCAGGCTGTTTGCTATATCTACAGTTACATGTATACATATGGAGAAAGGGAGGGAACTTTGCACTGGCAAATTGCACATGTACGGCTTCACTATGCAAGCCACGCGTGCATCAAGAAATCTCTATGAAAACAATACATTTTCATCAATCCCAATATTTCATGTTATCTAATTGATTCTATTGTCATTCATTATCGCTATAATTAAATGATTCGTATCTGAATAGCAGGCAACTTCATTTGAACTTCATACCAGTGTTACAATGTATAGCACACGTTATCGCTATGCAAGAAAACAATAAAATGCGTTCCTCAATCTGACAATCTTACAAAATTCCATAAGTTCCCGCTCTGCTCTACATTTATATCGTACATTCATAGATCAGATGGCTAAGTTACTCACATTTCTGGGCCTCCAAGCCTCCTCAGAAATCAGAAAATGTCGCATTAAATGCAGGATACAAAACGAACAAAATGGCTGAAACGCATGGTCAAGACGGAGTCACGTGATCTCTAAACATACCAACTTATTCCCTGAGCAGAAATAATTGCTCTAACAAACTTAGTATTTCATTAATACATTATTCACAAGTTATACAATCTATCAATACAGAAAATAACGTCTGAAAGACGTCTTGAGGGACAGATTCCTAGCAGTAATACCAAAACCCTGACTGCAGGCGGGAGTGGTTAAGGACTCGGTTCACAAATACAATAGAGGTCCCTAATGGCCTCTACACTCCCCCGCTTGTCTGTTGTCGTCCCTGACAACATATTACCGTCGGTTACAATAAGATACAAAATAAGCCTACTGCTTAATTCCGGCTAACATCTGTACTAACAATAACTGTGTCTGGCTGATGTTCGCTAACACAATGGGATCTACATTAGCAGCGGCTTCCTGTCCCAAGACAGACCTTGGAAGTTTGCATGGGTTACTGTGGGAACCCGCTGTGGAACGTGCCGTTCTCCGTCTGGGCATCTCAATATCCACGTCCTCAGATCCTTCTCTGTCATTGGCTCCAAGCTCCCCTGCTATTTGCTGACCAGGAATATCTCCGACTTCCACCTGGGTACCTTGAGCTGGGTCATCCACTGGCCTCACAGGTTGCTCTGGCTCGACCTCCACAGCCTCGCCAGCATCCGCGACATCGCCTGCCTCAGCGGTCCCATCACTCACAACATCAGGATCCCCAGACGCATCATTTCCCGGGTCTCTGCATCCCTCAGGCGATCCCTCTGTTACTACCCAGTAATCCTCGTCATCTAATCGAACATCTGCAGGAGTGGAATGCTCCTTTTCCTCCTGTATATCCGATGCACTCCTCGGTACAATATCAGGAACTAGCTCTCTCGAGTCCAACATCTGAGAGCGATGCACAGTTTTCTGCTTTGTGTCACCTTCCAAGTTCTCCACTACATACTGATTGTAGTCCCTTTTGTCAATTACTCTGTATGGTCTAGGGTCCCACAGGTCATGAATTTTGTGGCGGCCTTTCGGGTGACTCCTCAAAAAGACACGGCCTCCCACTGGTATCTCGGCATCCTGTGCATTCTTGTTAACTCTGTTCCTCCTTTTGAGGGCTTCACGTTCAGTGCGTTCACTGGCCATTCTAAAGGCTTCCTGCAGCTTCTGCTGATGCTCAGCAGGATCCTCATGTAGGTCATTCACAGGACCTCCAACACCTAACATGGTATCCAAGGGCAGTCGGGGCTCTCTTCCAAAGAAGAGGAAGTGTGGAGAAAACCCAGTGGTGGCATGGGGCGTACAGTTATAGGCGTATACCAATTCCGGCAAATAGTCAGGCCATTTCCGCTTCCTCTCGTTAGGAAGTGTCCGAAGCAAGTTATGGAGTGTTCTGTTGTACCGTTCGCATTGACCATTTTCCTGCGGATGGTATGGGGTCGTGCTCGTTTTGATCACACCATAAATACTACATAGTTCTCCAATCAGTTCGCTCTCAAAGTTTCGGCCTTTATCACTGTGTATCCTCTGAGGCACACCGAACTTCACAAACCATTCCTTGATTAGTACTTTGGCAACAGTCTTTGCTGTTTGGTCTCTGGTTGGTATGGCTTGTGTAAATTTCGTGTACACATCCGTTAACACTAATACGTTTTCAACACCATTGGTACCTGGTTCTAGAAGTGTAAAGTCTATTGCCACGATTTCTAGGGGTTTCTTTGCTATCAAAGATCCAATGGAAGGCCTCACGTTTCGTCCTACCTTCGCCATCATGCACCGTTCACATTTCAGACAGTAACAGTTCACGTCCCGTGCCATGAATGGCCAGAAGCATCTCTTTCTCAGCAGGGCAAGCGTTCTCTCTGCACATTGATGGCCCATTTCATCATGCACAGACCTTAACACAGTTGAACGTAGTGCCTCAGGAAGCAGTATTTGACGAACCATTTGACCCTGATCCTGGTACTCTCTGTACAGAACTCCATCGCTTTCCACGAAACGTTTCCATGATTGCACAAGTTTCCGCATGGTGCTATCTAGTTGTTTGAGTGCCCGTCCAGATGGAGGCTCTTTGGATTGTCGAAGCGACTTCAGGTGACTAATGTGTTGGTCAGCAGTTTGCAGTCTGACAAGGTCCTCATTGGTCAAGGATGGTAATGAGGAGACTACCAATGGCTCCGGACGAGGTGGGACCATTTTCAATTCCTCCAAGAACACATGCTGGTGTACCTGTAGAGCACATTCCCTCACTTCAGGAGTTATCCTAGTTGAGGTTTGTTCAAACGGTCTTCCAGTTTCAGCTGTCACTTGCTCCAACCGACCAACTTCCGGAGAATGCTCCACCTTCCGGCTGAGAGAGTCTGCATTCTTGTTTTGTTTACCTGAACGATGTTTGATGGTTAGGTTAAACTGAGCCAGCTCGCCAACCCACCGCATTTCAGTGGCTCCCAGTTTCGCACTCTTCTGGATGTACGTCAAAGGATCGTTATCTGTATAGACAACACAATCGGCACCGAGTAGCAAGTCCCGATACTTTTCCGCCACTGCCCACTTTAGGGCTAAGAGTTCTAATTTCATGCTTGAGTAATTGTTCATGTTGCGTTCATTCCTTCTGAGGGACCTACTTGCATAGCTCAACACAACCCGTCGTCCGGCTTGCTCCTGTGACAGGACCGCGCCTAATCCCAGATTACTAGCATCGACCTCCAGGATGTAGGGATGTCCAAAATCGGGGTAACCTAGTACCGGTGCTTCTGTTAGTTTAACTTTCAGTGTCTCAAATGCTTCATCACAGGAACCATCCCAGGAAGAGATCCCAGAGGGTTTATGGCTTTTACCCTTTTTCTGTGGCCTAGGTCCAGAAAGCAATCGGTTGAGAGGGGCCGATATCTTGGAGAAGTCCTGAACGAAGCGCCGATAATAACTGGCAAGACCCATGAATCCACGCAATTCTGTCTCGGTCTTCGGTTTTGGCCACTCTCTCACCGCACGTACCTTGTCCTCATCTGGACGAACACCCTCCTCAGAAATGGCATGTCCTAGGTATCGCAATTGGTCCTTGAACAATTGGCATTTTTCAGGTTTTACTTTCAGGTTGAAATGACGTAGCCTCGTGAGGACCATATCTAAACGTTCCAGCGTCTCCTCGAAAGTAGATCCAAATATCAGTATATCATCAAGATAGATGAGGACAGTCTGAAAGTTCTGGTCTCCGAAAATCCGGTCCATGAGCCGCATGAACGTCCCAGGAGCCCCAGTTAACCCAAAGGGCATTCTCAAATACTCATACAGACCTCCGGTTCCCACACGGAAGGCGGTTTTCTCTATGTCAGATTCCGCTACAGGAATTTGATGGAACCCATGAGCCAAGTCCAGGCTACAGAAATATTTTGCACCTTTTAACGCGTCTAAAGCCTCCTCTATCCTTGGCAAGGGGTAGGCGTCTTTTCTGGTTTTGGCATTCAGTGCCCTGTAGTCGCAGCATAGCCTCAACTTGCCATTTTTCTTACGTGCCAGAACCACTGGAGAGGCATATGGGCTCGAACTCTCCCTTATGACTCCATTATCCAGAGATTTCTGCAGGTAGTCTCTGACCTCGGACCACTGCTGAGGTGGAATACGGCGATGCGCAATCTTGACGGGTTGGTCATCCGTGGTTATGATCCGGTGTTCGACTTCGTCACAAAATCCGATGTCATCCTCTGATTTGCTAAATGTCTGTTCATGTTTTGCTATGACCTCGGATAGCTTACTCTTCTGCTCCCCATCAAGATGGTTGCCAATGTCCATCCTTGAAATCAAACCATCTGCATACTGAGTCTGTAACTCAACACCACACTCTGTTTTGTTTCTAACTTGGACCTCATTCACTCCCACGGAAACCACTTCTATTTCAGGTTCTTTGGAAGCCTGCTTGAGCACTCCCACTGGTGTCCGGGGTTGCAGATACACATCTGCACTGGAAAAGTTTGCAAACTGCACTGGAACTTTGCCGCTGCGGCTGACAGTAACAAAAGTCGGCCCAAGACGAGCTCCGTCTGGCAACACTGGTCCAGTTTCATCCGGTTCAACCAAAGCTGAAAAATCACCGGCTGGTGAAGGTTTTACAGTACATTCTACCACCGTGATTGAACGAGCAGGTAACAAGACTGGCTTCTTTCCAGCCACTCTGACCCTAGTCTCTACTTTCATATGTTCCTCAGAAACCCTAGACTCTTCGTACATCGCAAGGATTTTCCTCCATTTTTTTGGTTTGTTGCGACCCGCTGGGGTACTTTTTTTCATCTCCCTAAAGATGTTCGACCCAATAACAATGGGAACATCCCTTTTGCGTTTTCCCATAATTCCATCAACATCTTTAACAACTAAGAAGCCCACCTCCTTTAATACACAGTCAAAGACTTTAATGTCCACTTGTACAAAGCCCACAAAGGGAATGTCCTGGCCATTCGCAGCATAGATCCTGATGTATGGCATCACATCCGTCAAGTTCCGGTCTGATAGGTTCTTCTTGAAGAATGTTTCCGTCATCGTGGACACCTGAGCTCCGGTATCAAGCAAGCACTGTGTTCCAACCCCATCTATCTCCACAAACGCCTCTGGACAATCTCCCACTGCCTTACGCAAAAGTGAGCCTACTGGTGGTGACAAACCTGACGTGTGGCTCTCCACGACAGGTTTTAGTGGTTTAAATTCTTATCCTGTTTCTCTGCCCCTTTCCACTGGAGACAATCCCTCCGTAGATGGTCAGGGGAATTACAAAACCAACACCTCATGATCTGGCCTTGCGCTGCTCTATGGAAGGCAGCACCTCTATGGGAGGCAGCACTTGCCTTTCCGTGTTTGACCAGTTCCAGCAACTCATTGATCTGCTGCTGCTGTTTATCAATTTTCTCAGCCTGCTGCCCAAGGGCTTGAGCGATTGGGTCTGCCTTGGCCTCCATCTCGTTACAGGTAGCCGGTTTGGGCTTGCTCTTCATTTCGGTCTTTCCCGCCCACCGAACGGCTCTATCCCTCAGTTGAAAGAAAGTCAGATCGGGCAGTTCCTCATTCAGGCGGCGCAATTCCCTTCGGAGATGCTCATCTTTCACCGCCTCCGCAAATCGACCTTTTAGAGAGGGTTCCCGGCATGCACCAAATGTAGGATCTTTCTCTGTAATACGGTCATATATATCCACTAATTCCAGTGAACACGACAGAATGTCCTCTTCCGTCTGTCTGTATGCATAGAACCTCTGTTGTAACAGTGGCAGTCGGTCATCATCCCCAAAGACATGAAGCAACACAGAAATTATTTCCTCCGGATATGTTTTGATGCCCTCACCACGGCCGATTATTTCTTGACGAGCCTTCCCTCCCAAATTACTGAGAATTAAATTGGCAAAGTCAACTCGCGAAAGTTTACGAGCCTCTGCTTGACTTCGCACATCAGCGACCCATTCTCTAATTGATGGTTCGCTCGGTTTCTCGGGCCGGTCTCTAAATTTCTCCAGACGCTGACTCGAAAGCAGCACGACAGGTTTAGGCTCGGGAAGGGATGAACGCTCATTAAGCTTAGCATCTTGCTCTCTGACACGAACCCTAAGGGCTTCTAGCTCCTGGCTTAACTTCTCTATAGCATCAGCCTCGGCCATACTGCGTTCATTAGAGCATTTAGCAATCAATAGTTAAATGATTCAATCAGTGGGCATGCAAAACAATTACAAATTCAATTTACATTCACATTTGAACACAATACATTTCTACTTCATCATTACTCATACTCAGTATTGGCAAATGCACACAAAAACCTTACCACCATTACCTGATGACCAGTTTCCAACAGTCTGCCCATAGTTCATCGCAGCAGTTCATACTGCTTGGTTGGTAACTGTTCTCAAATCTGAGAGTCAAAGTCATAGTTCATCACACTGGAAAGGAATCCAAAGTTCATAACGCTGGAAAGAAGGTCAAAGTTCATCGCACTCGAAGTCTAAAAGTCCAAGTTCACACTTGAAGTCACAGTTCATCACATTTGAAGTCAAATTTCACACTTGAAGTCACAGTTCATCACATTTGAAGTCAAAGTTCACACTTGAAGTCACAGTTCATCACATTTGAAGTCACACAGTTCATTCCACTTGAAGTCAAAGTTCACACTTGAAGTCACAGTTCATCCACTTGAAGTGAACTCTAATTACACACAGATCTCTCCTCCCCAATCCTATTTGTCTGTCTGGTCGATTCATGCAACATCACGAGAAATGTCTGGCAGCTTGAGGGAATTTGGCCACGTCGGAATTGAAATCTTCTTCGAACTTGGAAACGAGGTATCCCACTTCTGACACCATGTAAGAGAACGTAGAGACACTCCGGAATAAAGGAAGATAAAACACCACATCTGGAGTCTGATGTTCTTTTATATACCAGCGAATTCCAAGTACACACAATCCTGGACCAAGTCCTGTCAATACAAAGATACAATTTGTAAAGTTTGTTTATCAAAATAGGACTGGTATTTTACTTATATGGTAACCATGGTGATAACAGACCAATGCGATACCATGCCTAAGATACTTCAAGTTTGTGATACGGGGAAATGCACCCTAAGTGTGATATCGAAATGGAGAATGAATATCAGAAGGAAGTACCCGTCTCCTTATCAAGGAACTAGAACTATTAATGAATGACTGGAACAATTAATCAATGACTAGAACAATTAATCAATGACTAGAACAATAACTGCATAGTGGAATTAACAATTGAGTAAGTTGACAAATATTATGACAATTCATGACTCGGCATGGACAGTGACAATGACATAATGAATACCAGAAATAGCCAATTATGACTAGAATATTCAATGCATTAATTGGTGAATCATTGCTGACAAATTAATCAAAGGACATTGACTTATTAAGTAATCATGAGCTGACTGATAATTATTAACATGAAGTGGACCACTGACAGAATCCATCCAACAATATATGCCGAAAGCATTATTCATGTAATTTACAGTAATACATTCTTACCCCCAACAGCCACTTGGGGAGTTAGTTACACACTTCTCCAGTTACACACCATTAACATGCTGATCATGGATGCACATCATCATCTGTAATATGATACAACACTGTCCACTATTATAGAGTATAATCAAATTAATTCAATGAAATCTAACCTAATCAATTTATCTAGCCAATTCAATGAAAACGCTTGTCTAATTATGTCTGAATAAAAATCTTAATATTACAATTATTTCATACAATCACTTGTCCAGGCTGTTTGCTATATCTACAGTTACATGTATACATATGGAGAAAGGGAGGGAACTTTGCACTGGCAAATTGCACATGTACGGCTTCACTATGCAAGCCACGCGTGCATCAAGAAATCTCTATGAAAACAATACATTTTCATCAATCCCAATATTTCATGTTATCTAATTGATTCTATTGTCATTCATTATCGCTATAATTAAATGATTCGTATCTGAATAGCAGGCAACTTCCTTTGAACTTCATACCAGTGTTACAATGTATAGCACACGTTATCGCTATGCAAGAAAACAATAAAATGCGTTCCTCAATCTGACAATCTTACAAAATTCCATAAGTTCCCGCTCTGCTCTACATTTATATCGTACATTCATAGATCAGATGGCTAAGTTACTCACATTTCTGGGCCTCCAAGCCTCCTCAGAAATCAGAAAATGTCGCATTAAATGCAGGATACAAAACGAACAAAATGGCTGAAACGCATGGTCAAGACGGAGTCACGTGATCTCTAAACATACCAACTTATTCCCTGAGCAGAAATAATTGCTCTAACAAACTTAGTATTTCATTAATACATTATTCACAAGTTATACAATCTATCAATACAGAAAATAACGTCTGAAAGACGTCTTGAGGGACAGATTCCTAGCAGTAATACCAAAACCCTGACTGCAGGCGGGAGTGGTTAAGGACTCGGTTCACAAATACAATAGAGGTCCCTAATGGCCTCTACATAATACCAAACTTTATCGTCGTCGAGGAAACTATCAACCGGGTACTGCCACAAGCGATCACATTTCGGATGGAGTTTGGAGATGTAACTTTCGAATGAAGCAACAGGACAGAACGGGGAACCTTCTTCTTCAGGCATGAATCCGGTAACACCCTCTTTTTGCTGGGCCCGGTGATTTTTTGTGAGTTCATCCTCCTTTTTTTCACATACCTCTGTCCAGTTTTCGGTCCCGCTTGATGATGAATGTGTTTTTTGTCATCTTTTCCATATTCTCCACTCCCCTTCTAAAGAAGAACAGACGTACATCGAACTGAACTTTATTTGCAAGCCCAGTTGGGGGTTTTGGGGACATGAGAACAGACTTGTAGAGTTTACAACGATCGGACTCGTTTATGGGCTCATAATGATCGGTGTCGCCTTTTCCAGATGCCTTCAACTCTGCAAGTGCGGTTTTGAAGTACTCGTTGGCTTCATTAAACTCCGAATTTCTAATCGAATCAAAAGTTTTCAAATACGGTGGGGCCTTCAGGTAACGATTCAGAGAATGTCGAAAGTTTTCGAGAGTGGATGTTTTGTACAATTCTCCGTCTTGTTTTCGGGCATCCAAATAAAAATAAGTACCTCTGCTAACCTCTCGGCCGAGAATCCTTCGAATTCTTCACTCTGTCCCGTCTCTTTCAGGTAATACTTCAAAGTTCTGGCGGACGCTTTGTTCGATTTTTTTGTGTTGCTGGGAATAATAGTAGCCCGCTTTTCAACAACTTCATCGTCCGTGTGAGACGCGAAACGTTTGCCTGATTCAGCCATTTTGTTTAGCAGACGATGGAATCTAGTGAACACCTGTTCGTTGCCCTTGGCGACGGGGGTATACGATATATATTCGACCAGCAAGTTGACAATACAGCATCACACATGAGGTCTTGTCAGCCAATCAAAAGTCTACATGCTTCTCTGAGATATGATAATCTGTCATGTACAACGCTCTGGCGTGGTACATGACATTTATTCAACGGTAAGGCAAGATATGACTGCATAATCACTGAACATCACGATTTGTAGAGTGACACGTGACAGGCTGTCAACCAATGAAAACATTACGAATTTACATGCGGTATAATAATATCATTAATGATGTACATTGTAATCAATATTGCACATCTGATTACTTCATTGTAGAATTAATTTATGACGACTGTATTAATTATTATTAATAGCTATTATTATTATTATTATTATTATTGATTACATAACTACATGTAGTTATATTCTGTCTCAGTTATTACATGTGAAGTGGTGAAAATGTATATGGAAATAATTTGTTATCAGGATTGGAGGCTTGTACAATAGGACCAGGTGAAAAACCGGAAGTGCTTGTTCTGTCAGTTGATTGGTCAACTTGACCAAAATCAGCAAACAGGAAGTGACAATCACAGAATCTGATTGTATCGACATATTCAGGGGTTAAAAATGCCAAAATATGCACATAATTCTCGTTGTATACATTTGATTTGGCGTATTTCCATCCGTTTTCGTTTTACTCATTTTCCGATCGAGAAACTTATTCTTTCTCCAAACATATACTTGAAGTCAAGTCAATATATAGTTAAGCACTTTTTTTTTCAATATTTTATATTGGATACATTATTGAAATACGTTATCCCTTGACGGCTTGGTAGTTGAAATTGTTTGATCCGTGACAATGTGATATTACATAATAGCAGAAGCAAACTAGATGTAACTGTTATCCTAAGGGATAACTGAGATACCCCCGCCCTGCAAGACACAAGTCTCCCGTTCTGAGTAATATTTCAATACAGCATAAATAGAACCCAAGGATAGGAAAGGCCATAACTCTTTAACAAATGTGTGAATCGCATGGTAAATGTATCAAAATAGAAGCAAAATTTTAGGAGTATTAGTCAGGACAAAATTTTATCTACAGGATGGACAAACCGATGCTGTACCACTCTCCCAGCTTTATTGGGGGGGGGGGTATAATGATAGAATATTATAATGTAAAATACTGCTTGCTGATAACTGAGATACCCCCGCCCTGCAAGACACAAGTCTCCCGTTCTGAGTAATATTTCAATACAGCGTAAATAAAACCCAAGGATAGGAAAGGCCATAACTCTTTAACAAATGTGTGAATCGCATGGTAAATGTATCAAAATAGAAGCAAAATTTTAGGAGTATTAGTCAGGACAAAATTTTATCTACAGGATGGACAAACCGATGCTGTACCCCTCTCCCAGCTTTATTGGGGGGGGGGTATAATGATAGAATATTATAATGTAAAATACTGCTTGCTGATAACTGAGATACCCCCGCCCTGCAAGACACAAGTCTCCCGTTCTGAGTAATATTTCAATACAGCATAAATAAAACCCAAGGATAGGAAAGGCCATAACTCTTTAACAAATGTGTGAATCGCATGGTAAATGTATCAAAATAGAAGCAAAATTTTAGGAGTATTAGTCAGGACAAAATTTTATCTACAGGATGGACAAACCGATGCTGTACCCCTCTCCCAGCTTTATTGGGGGGGGGGGGGTATAATGATAGAATATTATAATGTAAAATACTGCTTGCTGATCAGGTTATCAGCACTCATTACATGAATATTTGAAGAAATTCATTTGAAGGCTTGATAATTCTGACCAAATAGTTCAGGTCAGAAATAAAAGATGCACATGTTCAAACCATATTAAACATGTGAAGTTTCAGAAACATCCAGTAATAACTGTGTGACTAGTTTATTACACAAGAACATGCTCTATATATTGGAATATATGCAGAAAATCGACAAAGTCCAAGTCTGGGTAATTTTGACAAAATAAAATAGTTCATGTCACAAATAGGTGATGCAAATCTTCAAACATGTCTACAAAGTTTCAAAACCTTCTCATAAAAATAGTAGAAGTAGTTGATTACACTAGAAACTTGTCTGTACATGGGAATAGATCCTGAAATGGCAAAGTCCTATAAAGTTTAAAACGTCATAAATATGTCAAAAATTATAATTTCACCTTGTAAATAGGACATGCACATCTTCAAACCATAGGTAACACATATGTAAAGTTTCATTAAAATAGAAGCAAAATCTTAGGAGGAGTAGTCCGGACAAAATTGTGTTTACAGACAGACGGACAGACGGACAAGCCGATTCCAGTATACCCTCACTAACTTCGTTGCGGGGGATATAATGAACTAGAAGTCTGTAACATGATATTAGACTAGCTAAACGGCACTGACGCTTATCAAACCTCCCACATCACTAAACTCTTGCACGGTCTCTACACACGAAAGACGAGATGCGGAATCGGCACACGAGGGATCAGGAATGAGACTAATTATGTACATTTCATGGGCTGAATATTTGAATTTCTGCATCAGCTCATCTCCCGTGATTCAACACTCCAATTTTGTTTTAGTCTGCACGAAACATTCAGTTTGAAACTGCGCATCTACACTGTCAGTCAGGAGGACGGGGTCAAATTGACCAGATATATTTGGGTGCAGACGTGACATCAAACATTCTGACAGTGTACCTCACGTCATGTGTTACAAGCAGGAAGCCGGTGGCCATACATATTAGCTAGTCAAATCTAAGGTTTCAGACTGCTATTCCATTTCTTTCTGATTATAATTAAACGTATTTGTTCCCTGAGAATGTGATATTATATCTTAGTTAAACGTTTTTGTTCTTTAAACTTATTTGTTCCATGTGTTAATACTCGATATTAGACTGTTACGGAATTACCTTGACACATGATACGAGATTCTAGATAGATCTGTGGTTAATTATTCGTTCTTTGACAGCGAAAAAGAACTGCCGTTTTTTTCTGGACAACATGATATTATACTATCCTTAAATCTGACTCGCAAGAAGTATTGGATACGCGAAGGCCTATCCAGTAGAATTTCTTTGTTCCTTTATACGAGACTACAGATAATATTCTGTGCATGGCCCCGCAATGAATTGAAAGGAAAGACTTGATAAAAGGATTATACCGGTAAATAATTCGTTGCTTCATGCGAATTTGACAACTTAATATCAGATATTAGTGCATTATATAATACTGCATAGACCCACATGTATATATATATTTCTTCAAAATTTGGATTCTCGAGGATGCATAACAGGCGCCGTGCCATCTGTCGGTCTTAAAAGTGGATCTGTTTTTTATTTTTTTCTGTTCGTGTTAGTGATATCAACACGAGTTTGTGCTGATATATTGATTTTCAACATAAAGTGGGGTTAATTCCAACACAAAATGTTACAGACCTTCAAAAGAAGGATTTTAAACAAACTGGATATAGACATAAACCCTGATGGCGTTTCATCCCTCTTTCGCGGGTGGTTGGGTGGGTTCAGGTTTCTGTTGCTTCAATGCATTTTGATGAGAAGCAACAGGAACTTGATAATGTGATGTCTAGCACTGTAATATCACTTGTCTTTATTGCACCAAGTAAGCGTCTTGCCTGTGTCTTGTGCGCTGTCAGTGTTTTTATAGAGTGGATGGAGGGTGTCTGATTCCATGCTGCTTCAAAGATTTCTTCCTTGAAGTAGCAGGAACACAACTGGGCTGGGTGGTGCTTAGTTGGTTCGTCGTGATATACCTGAAATATTGTTGAAAGCGACGTTAAATTCTATTCACTCACTCACTCACTCACTTATACCTCTTTCAATCACGTGATGGATAGTGCATCCATTCCTCTACATGACAGGTGATCAATTATCTTGAAATCTAGCATCGCTTATGTAACATGATACTTATTTAATTTTAAACGCACAGTAGATTGCGGCAAGGCGCGAAGTCCTGTATGTAACCGACGCACCAATTGGCAATTAAATTGATGTCGTGCTGCACGAGAGAGACGGCAGGGTAATTGATCTCCACCTGTCATTCAATTGTCAGGGATTAACATTGCATCATGGGATAGAAGTGGGATAAAACGTCATCCGGTTTCTGGTCTATTGGAGATCTGAGAGACCACGTGCAATTTTTGCATTAGGTAGTTGCATATTCATCAGGTTAATTGAAACTTTTTTTCATCAATTCTGGTCTGTCTGGCAGGAAACTTTGGTGGCCTCGGACTCTTGCCGAGTGCAACATGTATCAATATATATCTATCTAACATTATTTTCAAATAATATTGTTTTCAAGTTAACAACATTGTTTTGGCCGATTGGAAAGCATATGTGTATCAAAAGACTGAAAAAAAAGATTGGGTCGAATACCCGAATACTAGTGTATTGATGGCGTTTCTTTGCCTAATTGAATGTAAATGAAGTGTCGTCCGATATGAGCTGAGAATAGCTTTGTCACGTTACCTGGCTGGTCTTTCAAAAAAAAGATATATCTGAGGGCGGACCCAGGCAGCATGTGAACGGTGGCCCAATTCCATCTGGCCAGGGCTGGATCACGTCGACAAAAGTTGGCGTCGGCAGTAACACATCGGTTTTACGTCAGCTAGACGTCTCATCGGCAAGGCATATTTCGGCAGAATAGACAATGGGTCCGCTTTTCGGCCACCAATTGTCTGAGAATCTTTACCTTATTGCCTTAAATGTATATATTTTCTGAGAGAGCACGATTGAACCATTATTTTGAGACACAGCACTGGTATGTTATGCAAAATTGAAGCTCGACCATTCCCTGCAAATTCATATTTAAAAAAAATTAAAAGTCGAAAAATGGCCTAATTTCCAGGAAACAAAATTTGGAAGAGTGATTTCAATTCAATCCTATGTTCCCAGGTCCGGCGACAACTTGGAAAAAAACATGGGATCAACATCGCGTTTTCTGTCCGATGGCTCATGCTTCTGACAGCTGAGGTAGGACATTCCCATCAAACTCTGGAGTTTTCCCGATTACTGTCGGGATTCATTTGGGCGTCGTGTCCTTCCTTGAAGGCACCGAGAATACCAACATGATGGGCGTGGATATGTTCAGACTGTGGCAGTATTTCAGTACTCGCTCTGAGGTTTGTCTTCTAAGATATTTCCACGTTCCTTGCTCTAGTGGGACCGAAAGGTGCCAACATTCACGAGTATCGTAAATGGAACTTTGTGGGTGGAGCCAGAATTATTTCCACCGGTACCACGAGAAAGGCCTGACCCATATTCGTGGGGTAAACTGTGTCAGAAGATCACTGGATTTGACATTAATGCCTCTGTTTCTGGGTTCTTGGCCGACCGACGCGGACAGAGCATTAAACCCGATGACTGTCAAAGGGCAATAAGGCACAACGCTCCACAAGACATCTGGCGGGGCAGTGACTCTAGTTGGAAGCAGCGCCATACGCCACCAAGCCAATTATACTGAGAAATGAATCGCGATTCCACGGCTGCTACTTGCACGGGTATGGCACGAGTGCGAAGGAGTACCAGTTGCATGACATGATCCATGCCTGCCCGGAGTTGCGACAGTTCCAACGAAACTCTTACTGAGGACCATTCGGTCACCCCACGACCCGGAAGACGACACAAATCCTTTGCGTCATCCTCACCAAAAGAATTCTACGACTTTGTCAAGTGTGTCATGTACTCGTCCCTGAGGCTGGCCCTCTGCACAAATCATTGTGATTGTAGTTTGTGACTTGTAGACATGGTGGAGAAGAGCTTGGTCGGCGTCAGGCCTCACAGGTATTTGTACTGAATACGAACTTGCATTCTATAAATATTCCCCCGTCTGGACCGTTTTCTATCTATCAGCTTTCTCCAACAGATAACTTGATAGGGCTATTAAATCATCGCTCGGCCAGGGGTCAAGTGGTCATGTCATAGAAGATGCCACATGAACAGCTACCAAATAAGAGCGGCAGAGATACAAATAATCACAGGGTCACTCTTGGTTCTTGTGATATTCTTAGAAATATTCTGTCAGAATTTCTTACACTACCCTTTCAATGTTGCGTTTAATCCGTGTGCGTGATCGTCTGAAACCCTTGCTTGATGAACGTCTGTACATTTCCAAGAACGTAACCACCGTACAGTCATACATATAACAACGTCACCACCTGACACAGCCTCAACGCATACTCACCGACTGCATGCTCGGAGAAAAGATCATCCTTAGTTTACTGCACATATATCCCGATGGTACAAGAGCCATGTCATTGGGGTTTATCCTTTATTCAAGGCTTCGTCGACCCCGTCACCACAGTCCACCGAGAAGGTGATGCGGGTCTGGACAAAGTTCGCATTGATTAGATCATGAAACTGCTGGGAAACTCAAGAGTTTGGCAAAACCTTGATCACTCAAGATCGGCATGTCAAGTCCACATCGTTAATGTCAAGCGGGACTGCCGACGCATCAACACGCCTTCGTTTCGCCGCATGGATTCCATCGGTGACACAATATACACCATCACTTCCGCCAAAAGACCCTGAACTAGAACCTCCATCTCCAGAGCCGCTGCATGTTCTACCAAACGCCAAACTATGCATGCTCGAACTTCTATACGACTTCTTTTCCGATCCGGTGAACATCGAGGTACATCGATTTTGATATAGATTATGCATATATGGCCGTCGCCATCGCCGACTGGGAGGCCCTAGTAATACCCGAGATGCGGGCTCGTTAAGAAGCGGAACGCCATTGGTGGTTATCTTGATGGGAGCACTAAACCTTCGACAAGCGGACACCAGCCTCTTAAAAATACAAGCGTCTAGACCGTCATACACTATTTAGCCGTCGTCCAGTAAGGAATGTCCGCGTCCAAAATCCAAAGACCTACTCCACGTAACAGCATTAGCACCGAATACAAAACACGACAATCATATTATACATAAACATGGGATAGTTTTCTACAAGAGAGAAGCGGTCAACAGTTTCAATAATGCCGGTAAGACATCATGATGTTCCAAAAATATCAAATCCGTATCGCTGATCTTAAAACTCGAGTGGACGAAGATGCTATTATCGTCCTGATTTCCAAGATATACTACCGCTACGATGGCCACAACAGTAACAAATTCAGTGGTGAGGCCCTCTACCTCGCTAGCCTCCAGGGAGGAAGCCAACGGTGCGAAGAAGAGATTCCATATCGTCCAAAACCGGATGCGGTCGTATCTCCAATGGAGGTATGCTTCCACCTACTTTTATTCCAAGGATAAAATCCTTGATACATGGGATCCATGCCCACATGAGCCTTGTGAACATTGTTAAACAAAGAATTTCATTGTATCCTTATGAACATTCGCAATCAATGCCTGTCGGTGATGCAATATACTCTAGATAATGACTTCGATTTCATAAGAAAACGGTTGACCGCTTCTCTCTTGCAGAAAGTTAATGTCTTCTTGAAGTTTGGAGCTAATACTGTTTTACGAAATGACGAATTTTGATTATTGATGAGAACATTCTTGATGGATGACGACTGACTAATGAGGGCTATTACTGCATCGCTCTGAAATATTTGTATCTAATACCGTTCAAGCCGGCGCCGGGAGCCGTGTGCTCATGTCATTCAAGATGTCCACATGAACAACTAAAAGCGTGGCCGGGATACAAATAATCACAGGGAATTTTTTGGGACGTGCATTAGACTCTCACTGCCGATACGCACCAGTTTATCGATCTTGACATGTTATAATCCCTAGAATGCAAAGTAGAGGAGGTAATAGAGGATCCCGAACAGGGCCACATCATGGAAATATTTGGGTGTTAAGGGAAAGGCGGACGAACGAACAACATACGAACACTTGAAGCAGTGTCAACAACAACACCAGGGTACAGGCGTCATCTGGGCGTATTTCAGAATATCCATGTAGAAAAAATCCAAAACCAGATCAAACCGAAGAGGTTTACAAAATCAAATTGATTCGAATGACAAAAGACAACACATACACATTTCCGCTGTTACATTCTCCTACATCCCCTAAGCCTCCGTGATTATCACCTGGCCCGGGAAAAGAAAATAGCACCCAGAACTCGCTCCAACATGACACTGTCCCCTCATCTCGGCGTTTTTCGCAATGCAGCCCCCACTCTGGTCACTCAAGAGCATTCGGGCTCGATCCTCATGAATACATATACGAACCGGGCACCCTTAATCACCCTCACTTGTCCAAGTTTCATCTGATCCCTGAAACGAGCTTGGTTTGGTTTCGAACCACTGAGTTTTTCATTGTGCATGCCTTTTGTTTGACCACATTGCGATGTGATTAAAGCTTCCGCATCGCAAGCGGGATGTCGTGGGATCGATTCTCGTCCGATTCATCAGACTAAAAAAATGGAACGTGTTCCTTCTCGCTTTGTCATAAGAATTAAGTATATACAACAAGGACTGGTTGGTGGGTCGTCCGAAACCCTCTGTCGCACATCGTGTAATCATCGCACGAGCGTCTTAGCTAAAACTGTCAAAGGAACAGAAAAATATGTTCCGTGCGCGTGGACAGATTGAATCTGGTCAAATATGGAATTTTTAACAGATTCAATCTGTCATCTCTCAGAGAATAGATTAAATTAAATTAACAGACTTGGTTTTTGGGTTAGCAGTGCCATAATGAAGTCCGTAAAATCGCCGTCGTTGGCTGGGAAGAGACTATTGTCGTGTAACACTGGAGACCATGTCAGACTGAATTTTCGACACGTGTGGTAGGTATGTATTTGCTATATTGACTCAGAAATATAATGTGCTAACTGCCTTGAAAAACAGCAGTTTTATAAATGAATAACAGGGGCTATATATCAACGCAACGATTTTAGTCTAAGCAAATTCTCTGCTGAACGATGTCTCTGGAATTGCTTTCGCATTTTTTTTATATCTTGCAGTTGTTCTGAACAAAGCATAATGATAAAGCAGAGCCTCTCAATGATTTTTGTTCCCAAGAATACAGAATTCAGTGTTAGGCTCTGAAGGAGGAGCAGGAATAGGAGAAGGAAGAGTAGCAACAGTAAGACCAAGAGTGTCACAAGGAGGATGAGCAGGAACAGGAAGGGCATGAGTAGGGACAGAAGATGGAGGATCAGGAGCGATAGGAGAAGTAAAGGCAGGAGGAGCAGTAGAAAGAAGAGTATCAGAACTAGGAAGAACACAATCAGGAGGGCTTATTAAACCGGTTCGGGGATCATGATCAGGGTGAAAGGGTCGAGCAGTTAGATCAACCAGAATCATGTATACGATCGCCATGTTTGTTCTCGTGACTATAATTCGCAAAGAATCGACCGCCAGGTTTGATCATGTGATATATCAATGAATCCGTATACTGATTGTGTTCCCTGTCCGTCAAAAGTTTGAGAAGAAGCAGTTTGAGGAGCAGCAAGGTGCGGGGGCAAGTATGAGCAGGAGGTTGAAAAGGAGGAGGAGCAAGAGAAATTCAATTTTAACGCGTGTTATATTTTGTACATATTCTATTGATCAACTAGTTACACTAATAGATTTCAGCACATTGGATATTGTTTCTCATAATATACATGTAAAAGTTGATTATTCAAAATTTAACATTTGTTTTAATATTTCCAAATGTTCATTGCCCGACACATATTCACCAGTTACTACGTTCTTGAATGAATGCTTTCACTGCATTCCGTCTAATGGCTTCCCAATAGTTAATATTGTTTCCGTTTTGAATTTCACTGGCAGTTTTCAAAATTTCGTTATGGGTGATCGTCCATCATAGACGTAGTCTCTTTCCCCTTGCTGGAATGTAATCTTGCTTGGCTATATCATCCGATTCATCTCCGTCATGACTTTAGTTCAAATAATACTGCTTTTTCTCTTCAATATCACCACTTTATTGGATCACCAGCCATCTTTTTCTTCACATTATAATTGATACGCTTTCGAGTATTAGGAAGTTGATCAAATCCCTTAGGTTGTTTACTTTCTTTATAGTCACTCTTATCATTAGAAGAGTATTTTCTGTTACGTCGTCCCGTTCACTTCATATTCTCAATCTGGCCATGGCCTGTTGAGACACGTCTTGTTTAAATAAAGTTGAGTGGACCTCGTATATAGCCCGTTTCCTCTCGCTATATGAGAAAAAATCTTATATATCTTCAATAATGTGTTAAAATGTTCTCTCTGTAGCTATACGAAGCTCTTCGACGGCCTTTCAAACTCTCCAAATGACACGGTCTCGTACTGTACTGTAAGACATAGTACCTCGATCAGCACTGCTAGGAATCCATATTGGATTCCATGTTGAAAGCACAGTATCACGCCGATAAGCCGAACAGCGCATGCTGGCTGTATGAGTTCCGTTACCATGGAGATCAGCTTGAGACGAAAAAGCAGGAGAAACATCTCCAATTTGAAGAGATCCTTCGGGGATGGAATCAAGGGAATATCCATTTCATTCGGATATATATTTTATCTCATGATAAAGGAGAAATACAACGAGGACTATGTGAGCCGAAACACATCCTATAGCATGTGGTGTGCCTTATGTGCGGCGGATCACGGTTTACACCGGAGAGGTGCAAAACCCTCACACCATTAATGCGCGAGGTACTATGACTTGGACGAAATAGGCCGAGCAGTCGCGAATGCCAAACTCTCCGGTGCTCTCGAATCACACGAAGTTGTCCGAATCACGGAGCACGTCGGAGCTTTCTGAATCTTCCTTGAGCTTCTGAAATCTCTCTGGAGCTCCCCGAATTTCTCTATCTGGTGATCCCCGAATCTCTCCAGAACTCTCCGAATCACTCCAGACCTCTCCGAATCACACTGGAGCTCACCAAATGTTCTCAAATCTATAAAACATTCATGATACCACACCATGCGTTTGAATTATTTTTGTCCGTACTGTTTATCACATTCTTTATAGTTGTATGGTACAATGGATTCCACCAATCAAATTATTCCCTTTATATGACCGCCATTTTTGATCATGTGATTATAATGTATTAAGAATCGTCGGTCATATTCGATCATGTGACTGAGAGAATACAAGAGAGAGAATGTTCACATCCTCTTCAAAAGCAGACGACACACGCGTACGTTACATCTAAGCAACTCATCTATACGATACACACCAAATAAAATGCATTACCCTTACAGAGCCTGTAGTTCATATTGAGGAAGTTTGTAGTAAAGAAAATTAATTATTAATAACAATTAATAGCCGCCAAGTAAATGTGATAGTTTGTTACGAAGAACGGTGTAAAAGGAAAGATTGTCCGGTGAAAAGAAATGTCCCGGTCCTATCTTTATACCCAGCTGTATTTATTCCTGATTTGGAACTCAAGTAATTTGACATATTTCCATAAAGAGGAGAATATAGAAACACATGCAGAGGGACATTTATTACTGAAACATTTATTCCTGCTATACACCCGCAGTCATTTTGAAATCTTTATTAGGGTACGGGATAAAATCGAACGTGAATGTGGCTGTCGTAGCACCAGATAGCCTTGGTACAAGACACAAACTCTATATCCAGTCACAACATGATAAATGAGGACTGGCGAAAAAAGAAAAAAACTAAATAAGTACCGGGTCGGGAGATGACGAGAAACCAGGAATTTTGAGTGTACCGATGAGATTTCTTTCAGATATTCAATCAAGGGTTTGAGGCTCAGATCGAAGCATCCTTGGAAGACGCACTGGCAGTAGGCCTACGAAAGGTCTGGCTGCATTGAGAGAATGTCTTGTACCATATAAAATTCGAGATAATTCAAGGTTCCGTATTTGCTAATGGTTTATTAGTTCATATGATTTATTCATAAGAAAGAACACAGCATGTATAGGGCTCTTTTATATATGAGCTCCTTCTAGCTGTTATGTCAGCTTAATAAGTTTGATTGGAAATGAGATTGGCAAGTGGAAATTGCCGAATTAGAATGGTTGATAAGAGACGGAAACTGGAAACTGGAAATACCGATATGCAATTAACAATTCATTATGCGATGCTATTCGCAATTATGTCATGAAACATAGGTATACATTTGTAGAGCGTGGGCAGTTGCTATACTGGCTACAGCGGACCAAAGCTCTGCCTACCAAATGCGAAAAAAGCATCAAAACTATTACACAACACCTGCCTATTATATCGGATTTATTAATACTGAATCATTTGTGAATCATTGTGGAAATGTATAACTTCTGCTGGCATAATGACCCCCCTCATTCTCTCAAATCAGTAGACTATATACAAGAATACTTTAATCGAGTAAAACGACAAATCAATTCAAAATGAATCGATTAGCAATCCCTGGGACTATAATATATAGGGATTCGAAAGGCAGCGCCGCTCTGTCATATGTCTCACGAGAAAACAAGATTTTACATGAAGAAAAAAATCTTCGAAAAAATATAACCCCAAGAAGCTTTTCCATTACAGAATATAGTGCAAGATTTATAGTAATCGTTCAGAATCGCATCTTTCCGAGCTATGAGAATATCACATTCCATTAAATTATACCCTTAGCTAGCTAAGATTCATAGCGTCTCCCTTCCCTCACCGCTATGCCGACGACAAATACATTTCCCTGGTGGTAACTCGAACACCTCCATGGCGCACTTATTATTACCTTTGCGCCCTATTGGACCTTCATTAACTTGAGAAAATGGGCCGCCATGAATAAAAATACAGAAATGGCAGACTAAATGGCCATTTGTCTATCAAAAATTAATTACAGACGTTAAAATTATCCCTATGGAGCCTCAAAATCACCTGAAATCGAGGGTCAAGAAGATGGGCATTTCCGTCATAATAGACCCCGTGTATACAGGGGATGATGATCACAACATCGATTATGGTATTTTTATTCACGGCGGCCCTTTTTCTCAAGTTAATGAAGGTCCAATAGGGCGCAAAGGTAATACTAAGTGCGCCATGGAGATGTTCGAGTTACCACCAGGGAAATGTATTTGTCGTCGGCATAGCGGTGAGGGAAGGGAGACGCTATGAATCTTAGCTAACCCTTAGCTTATTGACTTCATTCACCGTGTATTTAGCCCTATTCCAGCTTCACAATGCATTTCGTCACATGAGTAAACAAGCCAATGAAATTATCTGTTTTTAAATATTTAACCTGGAAATCGGACAAGTTAAGGGGTCGTAGTGCACGAGGGCACGACTGTGGGATACTGCGCGAGAGACCAGATTATTCAAATTTTCCCACAGAAAAAGACATGCACCTATACCTAAATGTGGGAAACCAGCATGGTAATCATTTCGAGATGGGCATAGATGACCCGCAAAATACCTGCATGTGGGGAAGTTGGGCAGTCATTCTGACCTCTGACATCTGAGATGGGTCCCGCTAAATCCCTGCATATTTGGGAAACTTGTGTGGCATGATAATGAAGTTGAAAAGTGTCTTTATAATAAATCAAATTAGGGCCATTTTATTCTCGAAAAAGAGCATCATGGGTAAATTCAGATTTGACGACACGGTGGTGTAGCTTGAAAATTTTATTTTTGGAGTATTTTTTTTCAGAATTGGTGCATTTTTCTATGTAAAAGTGCCCAATAATATCTTATATCACATCAGATGATTGTTTACTAATTCACAATGCAATTTAGGCGAATAAAATTGCACAAGTAAAAGTTTGAAAAATCGATCCGAAAAATCATCAATAAAATGGCTTATTTTTATAATATGACGCCACTATTACATCATAATAAAGGCCATCTTGAATTTTGTTACATTTTCTGGTAGCACTGGAATCAAAGATATAGTGTGGCAAGTTTCAGCTTCCTAGCCTCAAGGATAACGAAAATAATGAAGCTATTGGTAAGCTATCTATTTTTTCATTGATAATATTTCCCCTTAGATGCCCTTTTGGGGGCCAGAGGGCATCACACGATCCAAAGTAATCGGCAGCTCTTCCTCAAGTGATGGATGTGCCAAGTTTGGTGCTTTGGTCCAGCGTGTCACGATCTTTTTGCTAAGCCACCTCACTACTGTCAAACTGATATCTGCATGGATTATATTATAGTTTGGTAGATATACTATATTCAGCAAAGGAGAAATTTCGCAAACGTGCTGGAAGACGATGCATGACGTAAATCCCAAGAAGCCTACTTACAAACCTGCCATGCCAACTCCTCTTTGATAAAAATAATTTTCTCGTGATCGTCATTTAAGTTGAAAACCCTTGTTTCATTTTACCCACATTTTTTCACTGAACATGTATTTAAGGTCTCGGCAGTTCGAATTTCACACTTTAACCATCATTTAAATTAAATTGTCCCAGAGCTGGAACAATACCGATAACATGTTCATCTCCCAATTAAAGGTCGAGACAGGATTGACATATTTAATATGGGCACAGTTAGTTACGATATTCAATCTAACCTATGCCTGCAATGCAGCCGTGTAAGGGTTTGGTGACGTGAGCCTTGTTGTTAATTGTTAGACGGTATTTCGGAAACAACTGAAAAGCGTATGTCTGATGGAAATGACAATTAATGGGAATTTTAATGTTAATTTATCTTTGTTTACTGGTACATAAAGATAAATTTGATAAAAAGTTTAAAATTCATTGTTGACTGTATCGTTAAAAATTAATGACCATTACCAAACATTTGTTTCTCTGTATTTCGCAGGAGATTCTTCCTTATTTTGTATAATTAAGATTGACCGAAAGCGACAAGGTTTTTCACTTTGTTGTTGTGTTTCAAGCTTGTACTTTTATTATTTAACATTTACACAAGTCTAGGAACTGACTGGACTGCACATGAAATGTCATTATATTCAGACATATATATGCTTTTCCGGGGTTTTTTTCCAAAATAGTCCGTATATTTCTCCGCTATAAAATGAAAACAAAAACTGAAAACAAAAATGTATCAAATGGACGATTTCCATTCCTGTTCAGAATCATTATCGAGCACGTGGTTAAAACTATACCAGAGTTCAACACAAAGATTATTTGTATGTCTGTATATCGGCAGTCATATATAGCCGTTTTATTGGACATATAGCGAATCTTTTAATTTTTCTTTGCGGTTGGATGCTTCATCAAAATGGACAGCATACGTACATACTTCTGTACGTATTATTTAATAAAATGTGAAATTCCCTTATATAGCTCGGTAATATGGATTTGCCTGACTGACCGAGCCATCAATAATATTTGGCAGTGATGTAGTGGTACCGCGGAATCTAAAACTAAGCTCTTGGCGTTACCACATGAGCTTACCGGTACTTGACTGATGTCGATCACCATGCCGAGAAAAGATCTATATGGATTAAGCGGAAAATTCCCGGTGTATGTACTGATACATTAGTGCCACTGAACCGTAAATCAGAGGTCGCCAGGTTCTCGACCAAATGATACTGATACTGATATTTTATTTCACGTATGAGCACATGAAATACAAACGAGTCAATGAATTAACAATATTGAACAATAATATGTCATTGTGTGGCAGTGGGTGAGGTGGATAAGAGATGTCGACGCTTTTCCAACATCTCGTACAAAAACTGTCCAACGAGTGGTGCAATCGTACTCGGGCAATCGAGTATCAACACAAATTGCTCTAGTTCTGTCATAAAGGTCGTTTCGGGGTGTGCCTGTATATCAGTTTCTCCAATAAGGGTCTTCGGAAACGTTTTAGTTTAGGGCATTTCATGATAAAATGAAATTCATCTTCCGCTGATATGTTACATCTACAGATTCTGTCGCTTCTGTCTATATAGTTATTTTTACCTCCGTCGATCAGACGGAGGTCTAGGAGCGCAACGTGAAATCTCCCGCCAAATAATTGTCATATGGGGAACCCACGACTCATAGTATTTCCAATAGGGATCGTCATGGTTCCCGACGAAATCTTGAATCTTTTCTTTGGACACAAATGAATGCTTACGTCACAAAAGGTGTGTATCCTTTGCAGCGCTTCCACCGGGTCTCTTTTTTCGAGGGTACTAAATTCGCGCGTGTACTTACGCGCTGGTACAGATGGCCGGTACATGCGACGAAGACAAACCTGCGCTTTCATAAAAAGTAAATTTTCACGAAAGAAAAACTCGCATTCCAGATAGTATAATTGGAAACTTCCTCGAGAATCTCTGAATCGGCAAAAAGATAAAGGACGAGTGTCATTCACCTGGATGCGAGTCGGAAGTGAGAAGTCAAATTCAAAGTCAGAGGTCAAAAACGTAAAACTCCGAAGAACTCTCTCGGCTTTTTCTTTTCTTTTTTTTTTAGTTGGGTTGGGTGGGGGGGGGGTGAGATAGCGACTGAAAAAATATATCTTCCCATGTTTCAATCGTTATCTGTGAATCCGATCAACAACCTAGCCGGATAATCTGTCAAAAATTATCCGTCGTCTGGGTAAGGTTGAAGGGTCATCGGAAGCTCGAACTGTCATACAGGCAAAAACTGTTGTTGTTGTTGTAGTCTGGAAAAATAACTCTGCCTCACGAGGCAGGCGCTCTCTCGGCTTTTTCTTTTCCTTTTGTTTGAAGATGGGGGGGTGGGGGAGATAGCGACTGGAAATATATATCTTCCCATGATACTTCAATCGTGCGCTCATGAATTCCACGGAAAAGCGGACATTGCTAAACAGCCCTTTTTCGCATAAAATTCACTCCACATTCTGTCGTACAGACCCTATATTAGCATGCTGTTTGTTCTATTCGCTTCCTATGATCCCCGGGAACAAGCCAATAATGGAGAAGATGTGTTTTAATAGCGAAATATTTTTCCCGCAATTTTTTAACATGAAGAACTCGGGAAATTCTAAATTGTCAAAGAAGAAAAATTGCACTTTACTGAAAACTATACTATTTTGAAACATCTGCAGAAAAGATATGCATGTGGCGGGAGCTGTATACCTTAGTAAAAATAAGAGGTCAGAGTTTTAATTTTCTAAGTAGAAGAGATAAATTCACTCTAGGAATATTTTTTTGAAGAAAATGTGTAATTAATAAAGCACTTTTACCGCAAAGATTTAAAAAGCGCACTCGTGATTCCATCACGATTTTTTGTCGATTCCGTCACGGACTAGATTTAACCCCTGGGATGATCCAGTCGCGTTTTTCTCACGATGAAAAAAATCTTATCATCCTTGGGTACTGTATGTTAGTAAGAGATGTCATATAAGAATAGTCAGATTGAAACAGAGCAGCAAAAAAATAGACAAGCAACACTAGTCAAGAGTCATGTGCGTTTCAGGTGATTCCGTCACGAACATTTCGAAGCATGATTTACTGAAAATGCTGGATCATCTGTAGATTTTTCATGGATCCGTAAACAGAATGTCATATAGAATAGCAAACTAAACTTGAAAATACATGGGTATGACCACGGAACTTCCGAGTACATGACTTTGAATAAAGAAAAAGTCTTCCCAACGGTGATTCCGTCACGGTGGAATTCATGATCTGTGAATCCGATCAACAACCTAGCCGGACAATCTGTCAAAAATTAATTATCCGTCGTCTGGGTAAGGTTGAAGGGTAATCGGAAGCTCGGACTGTGATACAGGCAAAAACTGTTGTTGTTGTAGTCTAGAAAAATAACTGGCATGCACTCTATGGAGAAGGGCCTCGTGAGGCACAAAGTGCAATTTTTTGTTGTTGTTTATCCGCAAATCCGCTCAACTCGATGGGTATCTTTCACTTGTTCTCACAGTTGCATGGCCTGTGTGATATTGGGTGGTCGAAGTCTACGTATAGTTTTTTCAATAAATTATGGAAATTAATATAAACATATATTTTTTTAAATAGATTTTTTTATAAGTGTATTTCTCTTTCATCTTTGGCTCAATTAAAGTCATTCTCTAAAATGTGAAGCCGAGTTAATACAGTTTTTAATTATCTACCAAACCCTGTCCTCTATGACATAGAATAAAAGAGAAGTTGGGAATAGAACCGCTCAACACAGTCATTTCTAAACATCAAGTTGTATATAAGTATTTTTACTTACTCTGTACAAGCTGAGGGCATTTTTGTGGCTTTTGAAAATTTTGAAATTTTTGCGAGTCTGTCCATATTTAACTAAGCGACGTCCAAGCGAGCTAATGTACGCGCGTTATATTCATATCAAGTATGGTGCGGCTTGTGTTCAATGAGGCTTGGAATGTTTATACAATTAATTTTCTTCTCACTGTTACACAATAAATATTTGCTGCGTGGAATTCAGTCATTTGTTCCATAGGGGCAATATTCTCATCAGCCATCACCATTCAATGTGAATGTGATACATGTACAAGTCCATGGTCATTGATACAGTAAGGTGAAGGAGAAGGTGACCTGTAACACCAGTATAAAAAATTATACCGAGCGCATTGAATCCTCATCATATGATGTTGAGACAGATCAGAACGAAGTGTCGGTAAAATCAGGTGTGTTTTGAAGAGCATTCTCTCATCAATGATGATGCTATTCTGTACACATACAAAATATGAAGTGTTGCTGTGTTGGGCCTATAGCACAAAATCACAAGCAAGTTGGTACAACTAGGCACACAGGGTCTCATTTCTGTCGCTAACATGTTGATTTGGGTGAGGGGATCCTCTCATGGGGAGGTGTGGGTGGGATGGGGCCTAATGTCTCAAGCACTTTTCCAGGTTTTCCATCAATATACTCTATTCCATACCCCAATATTTCAAGCACGTCAAATCAAACAAAAATTATTTGCTGGGAATGTGACTTTCACATCCCTGTCTGGACATGCTAGTGAGGAACCCTCAATCCCAGATTAATTACCATTGATGAAGCTAACGTCCAACAAATGCAAAATTGAGCTTGGCATCCGGCCGTATGTTATTCAGTGATGTATTACGCTACGGACCCTGTTGCCTCGACGGAGGTCTTTGCGCTCATCCAGCGCTTGTTATTTCTGTATCGACCAGTCTCAATTTCCAAACGATGTGCACAAATTCTCAATTTGCACACTGCCTGTCTATAATGCGAGTTGTTCAGCATAAGCAGATAATCAGCCATTCTGTAATCACTAGCATCCTTTAAGTGTTTGTAGTATAACAGTTTTTCTGATGTTTTTAACTTTTCATTGAAGTATGTAACATAATTTCTTTTAAATTGTTCTTTTACGTCCTGAAAGTATTTTTTACTGGAGGTATTAGAGATATTACAGATATCGCTTTTGTTTAAGACATTATAGGCATGCCAACCAATGTTTATATACTACATTGAATTGCGTCGTGTAAAAGGGGTCTGTCTGCTGGTATGTTATCTAAATAATGAGCATACTTTACGACAATGTGGTTTATATCTACTATAATGGGGAAGCGACCTAATTCTGCTTTACATGCGATGTTGACAGAGTTTTTACTAACTTGCAAGTTCATTTTGCAAAACTTGTTATGTAGTCGTTCAAATGGTTCTGTTTCACAAACTTCCGTAAATGAGTTTATGTCACGATTTTTTAGTTTTCCGTAGAGTTCCGAATCCCATATTTCTGAATTGTATGGTGCAATAGGTTTAATCAGTGTTTCGAAAAGTTGGTTATATATATTTGGTGGTGGATTGGTTCCAGATAGTGCTCTATGTGCTCTCCCTTTAACCTCAACCATCCGCACCAAGCTCTCATACTTCATCAGTACATGCAATCTAGGTAAACCAAGATGGTAAATCAGGGGAATACCATCTAGACGTAACGCTATGAAAATCTCGTGTGAAATGTTCGCCGATATTCTGCGAGATCGCATAATAAGCCAATCACGACAATTTCTGACTTTTCTCTCTCACAATGATTGACGTTTACTTCACGGAGATTAACATTTTCGCGCGGCCAAATCTTTTGATATTGTCTACCCCGCAACAAAGCCAGACTTTTCGGCGGGAGTAAACTCTTTGATCTGCACTTTTTACCATGTAGACCGTCTGGAAATGATGCCATATTTGAATACTGTTTCCCGATAATGTTTATATATCAGTCCACGTGCTATCGTGTGTAATTACTGTGGGCGTGATTTCAGCAAGCTAGCCTATGAGGCGCCGTTTGTGACAATATTGTCAACGACAAATATATAGAGTTAAAACCAAAAAATAAAGTCGCCGTTTGTGACAATATTGTCAACGACAAATATATAGAGTTGAAACCAAAATATAAAGTCGCCGTTTGTGACAATATTGTCAACGACAAATATATAGAGGTGAAACCAAAATATAAAGTCGCCGTTTGTGACAATATTGTCAAACACAAATATATAGTTAAAACCTTTGTAAATATATATAAAACGATATAAATAGGGCCTATATATAAAGTTATTTTTTTTTTATTTTTATAAATATTTTTTTAACATAAATAACGATAGGAAGTTAAGACGTTAAATGTAACGTAAATATAAAGTACACGAACAAACTTAAAATTATAGAGTAGAATGTGTAGAGCGCGCGAGTGATACTGGTTAATCAAAACTGTAACTGGGTTCTGAAGCGAAACGATGACAGCGGTGAAAGCCACTCGCATGTCACAGATGTGGCGATTCAAACAATAAGATCACGTACCTGAACATATATCAGTTCACTGCCATAGTGATTTAGTACAGGCCTATTCCAATTTTCAACAATTACTGTTGTCATTTACAATCGTACTTCAGAGTTATCACATCAATTAGTCGCGAGATGCACGTCGACATCTTCAAGGAGTGTTTGAGTTTACCGGGTCTCGCGCTTCGCCATCTCTTCCAAGAGTGTCCTACCTACTTCTCGTTGATACAACAAAAAGATGAGGACATGTACGATTGTTTAAAACACAACATCGTCGGCGGACCTAGCCTTATTTTTCACCGCTACCATGAGAAGGATGTCACGACTCTTCCCGGTGGGAAACCCTGTGCCAAAATCATTGGATTCGACGCCAATGCCCTGTACCTGTGGTCGCTCGCCCAACCCATGCCCAGCGGGCATTATACGCGCTGGTGGGCAGACGGTCAACATTTTACACCTCAACGTACGCCGTACAAACATCTCGCCGACCAGTGGTTGGATTGGGAAGCCGATCGACGGGGAATTTATATACGCCATCAGACCAACGCCACAGAGAAGCGCATAGGAGATCGTCGACTCCCCGTCGATGGGTTTGCCCTTGTACAAGGAACACTGACCGTATTTCAATTTTATGGGTGTTACTGGCACGGCCACCAATGTCCTTTCAGCGCTGGACGCTTCAACGAACGACGTGGGAAATCAGCAGAAGAATTACGAGCAGAAGTGGTGGAGAATGGAGATTACGTCAAAGAGTTGGGGTACGATCTGATCGAACTATGGAAGTGTGAATTTCACACCATGTGCCAGACCCTCCCACACTTACGCGACTTCCTTAAAGCGCGCGAGTACCCGTTGAGTCGCCGACCACTCTTGACCCTGCCACAGCTTTTCGACGCCGTTCGTTCCGGGACCCTGTATGGATTTGTGGAATGCGACCTCCATGTTCCCGACCATCTCAAGCCCCTTTTTGTGCTGTGCATAATTAATACATCGTTATTGCGCATGTTTTATTTCAACTTCTGTTGATGTTTTTATGCAGCAAATAGCAACCAGCGACTTGGCCGGCGGAATCGTGGATTGAACATCAAAGGGACAGGCTATGATATTGGCTACAGGCTAGGATATCTTATGTCGATTTATAAGTAGATGTACTTATATCTAATTGATGTGATAACTCTGAAGTACGATTGTAAATGACAACAGTAATTGTTGAAAATTGGAATAGGCCTTTACTAAATCACTATGGCAGTGAACTGATATATGTTCAGGTACGTGATCTTACTGTTTGATTCGCCACATCTGTGACATGCGAGTGGCTTTCACCGCTGTCATCGTTTCGCTTCAGAACCCAGTTACAGTTTTGATTAACCAGTATCACTCGCGCGCTCTACACATTCTACTCTATAATTTTAAGTTTGTTCGTGTACTTTATAAAGTTCTAAATGTAACGTAAATATATATATTTACGTTACATTTAACGTCTTAACTCCCTATCGTTATTTATGTTAAAAAAATATTTATAAAAATAAAAAAAAATAACTTTATATATAGGCCCTATTTATTTCGTTTTATATATATTTACAAAGGTTTTAACTATATATGTGTTTGACAATATTTTCACAAACGGCGACTTTATATTTTGGTTTTAACTCTATATATTTGTCGTTGACAATATTGTCACAAACGGCGCCTCATACTAGCCACGTGATTGGCTAACAAATCTAGTTTCAGATTCGCATGGGATTTATATAGGGCTGAATTCAGATATAGTATTCCGTGATATTATATCTGAGTTTACTGAGATTGCAGTACATGGTGCATCGGCTATGCTAGAGGCCCTGACATTCGTCAGTGCATCGCTGCTACTAGGTCGATGTTGAGAATAAGCCACCTATCGCAATTAATTAACCAATATAATAAGCTAATTATATATTTAGGGAGTGGTGCTTAAGCTTCCAGATTAGCAGTATTATATTGGATGACAATTAATGCATTAGATACGTATATATCTTAAAAATATGGGATGAAATATGTCATTGTACTATGTTAATGAAATCATTATTAGTACGGTATACCAGACGTACTCGTATTTGAACTTCAATGGCACGTCGTCTAACACACAGCCATTAAATGTTCAAGTTCTCCCTTCACTTGCATCCCAATCTTACCGTTAATTTTCAATTTTCATTTCTTGCTTTTTTTATATCGAGATAAAAAAGTGAACTTTAGTAAATAAGTGACAGGTCCCTTAAGTGGTCTCGTGGGAATGGGTATTAAGCGACGCAAGAATAGCAAAGCAAATGGACAATTCTCTAAGGCTCCTGAAAAATCCTACGCTCATACTATTCAGCTTGTATCACTGACGTCACCACTCTCCTTGTTCCCCCCGCTGATTCACATCGCCAAGTTCGCGCCTCTTGGCCGTCAGGGGGCGCTTTATCTGGTTATCCAATCGCCGTGCCGTAATAACTCTGAGATAACCAGATTCCTCATACTAACCACGATTGGCTAACTAACTCACGTGATAGAAATTACGTCATGCCTTGACTACGCTTCACCTCTCACGTAATGTGGAAGCCATGCCAATATTTTGACAGACACGCTCTCTAACCACATCTCTCAAAGGAACTTTTCCCCGTCTTTCTGAACAGTCAACATTCAATTCAAAATCTGAAACAATTGAACGGTGTTTTTTACGTTGCCATTCTAGGCAGCTTGATCTTCTTATATACTCATGACGATAAAGCGTGGTCTTATCAGTGGGATATTAACAACATTTACAGGGATTTATTTGTTAATTATTTGAAGGTATCAGTGAACAAATGTTTGCAACCAGTTGACGAACCTTACTAAATAATATAGGAAGTTATCCAAAAATCTGTTCACTCTTAACTCAGAAATTAACGTAATTAGAGCTGTTTTGCCGTCCGTTTATTGTTAGTTTTGCCGTTAACGACATCCCTACGTTTGAGAAGGGAGACAACTAATATTGCCAACACTCTTCCGTGAGAGTGATATTCATTGGTCATTGGTGGTTGGCCTGTGCAGAGCGCCAAGAGGCGCGAACTTGGCGATGAGAATCAGCGGGGGAAAAAAGGAGAGTAAGGACGTCAGTGATTACATCAGACAAGTTTAATATATTTAATAAATTAATACAGATAATAAAACACTACGCCTTTCTGCATTCTACTCTTGGTAGCCAAGTCATAAACCCAGTCAAAGTACCAATGGCTATCTCACTTGGCCTACAACAGATGCCAGTTTTGCTCTGGAGAATTTGCACCCCACTCCTCAATACCTCATCCCACTCACCAATACCTCATCCCACTCACCAATACCTCATCCCACTCACCATTACCTCGCCCACTCACTAATACCTCACCCCACTCACCAATACCTCACCCCACTCACTAATACCTCACCCCACTCACTAATATCTCATCCCACTCACCAATACCTCACCCCTCACCAATACCTCACCCCACTCACCAATACCTCAACCCACTCACCAATATTCGCCCACTCACCAATACCCCACGCCACTCGCCAATACCTCATCTCACTCACCAATACCACCCCCCACACACACACACTCACCGATACCTATGTGATAGAATGTCTGTCTGTCAGTCGAAATAAATTAATATCCTATCAACGCTTCCTAGTTTTATATGTGGCTATAAGGGGTACATAAGGAGTGACAATGAATAAAATGGCAAATGGACAAAATGGCAACGCACAAAATGGCAAACGGACAAAATGGCAACGCACAAAATGGCAAATGGACAATATAGCAACGCCCAAAATGGCAAACAGACCAAATCTATAGGATCTTACTTCGTTCAATGATCCCATGACATTAATATTTAATAGTTTATGAGACGTGATCACTGAGTCTGTCCACTAGTACTAATCCAGTTGTTATTGGAGATGAGGAGAGAAACACCTTCTCCAGATCCTCAAGGCTTTAGATTACAAATCCCTGAATATACCCCGTGTAATTATGGAATTAAACGCAATATTAAAAGGGGGGTGGAAAACGATGCCGGAGCACTGATAAAGAAGTCGTAGGACCCCACGGACAAATATACCGACTGCATGTTTCTAAAAACATCACAAGAACCAACAGTGATCCTTGTGAAGAATTGTATCCCAGCCACACTTTTATTGTAGCTGTTCATGTGGACATCTTGGATGGCATGACCGCACGACCTCTAGCACCGGTTTGAGCGACAATATATACAAGTATTTAAGAGCAATGACGTAATAGCCCTATCAAGTCATCTGATTGGACAATAATGAACATGTGACCGCCAGATAGAAACAAAACGGCCCAAAGGGTGTATTATAGAATGCACCTTCTTATTCAGAACAAATACCTATGAGGCCCGACGCCGACCAAGCGCTTCATTCTCCGTCATGATTACAAGTCACAAAACTAAAAAAACACAATGATTTGTACAGAGGGCAAGTCCACCGGCAGAGTCTCGCCATATACAGTCAATAATTAAACGCGGCATTAAAAGGTTGGTGGAAACCGATGCCGGAGTACTGACAAGAAGTCGTATAAGCCCACAGACAAATATACTGAGAGCATATTTCTAAAAACATCACAAGAACCAACAGTGATCGGTGAGAAGAATTGTATCCCAGCCACGCTTTTATTGTAGCTGTTCATATGGACATCTTGGATGGCGTGACCCACGGCCTCTATCACCGGTAATAGATACAAATGTTTCAGAGCGATGATGGAAAATGATGAACTTTGTGACCGACAGATAGAAAAAACGGCCCAAACGAGGGAGTATTTTTAGAATGCAAGTTTATATTCAGAACAAATATAAGTGAGTCCCGGCGCCGACGAAGCGCTTCATTCTCCACCATGTTTACAAGTCACAAAATACAATCACAATGATTTGCCTAGAGGGCAAACCTCAGGAACTAAACGTCCACCAGCAGAATCTGACCAAATATAGGCAACAATTAAACGCAACGGCTCCACGCTATCTACACAGCAGTAGCATGGAAGGATATTTTACCACCGCGGTGTATGATTGGGCTAAGCCAACGAAAAAGCTCTTATCTTCAACGTTCCCTTCAATCCAACCGGAAGAGATATTAATTTAGTAAGATTGGTCAATCAGTGCTCTTATCGAAATAATGTCTTGTTTGGAAAGCTATTCGCTCTTCTAGACTCGTACCTTGCCCACAGACTGAGATCTGAGAACAAGCAGTGAGTGGTCATTTTGTCATCATCGACTGGCTGATATGTCTGGTCTAAAATAGAATAGAATCTTTATTGCTGATCTCAGCGCCCTATAAAGAGCATACAATTGAATTTATAGTAATGTTTACAACAGTATTGACGTTTTGTTTATAAGATTGACAAAGTACCTCCCAATCAATGAACAGACAGATCCCTGATTAATAATGATTTACCCGCCCCTCCCGTAAAAAGAAAAAAGATTTAACAACAATATATACAAATCATATTAATTAACGGTTCCCAAGCTATATATCTGAGTGTAAGGCACTTTAACGAGGTGAGTAATTTTTCTTTACAATGTATATTCACTGCTTCATATATAAATTTTGCCAAAGCACAGGTTAATGTATGGTTTTCATTACTCAATAACCATATAGATTTGTCAACATCTGACAAAGTGATAAAGTTTACTGATATTTTACTAGCAGTAGTGAATAAAGATAATCTAATATCAGCGTCAGCTTGGCATCTAATTACGAAATGAACATCATCTTCAACTACATCACAAAAAATACATTTTCTATCAATAATATCCACGTTACAGTATCTGCCCCGTTCAATACTGAGACCATGAGCCAGGGGTCACAAAATATTTTTTCAGTTGGTCGCCATTTGTCGAGTGAGGCTAAAAATCTACTCGCCACATTGGCGACCTAATGTTTTATTCACTCGCCAATCCCTAGCGACCTTTCGATGTAATAAAGTGACAGACGAATCAGTCTTTCCAACAACATGATAATCCAGTGTTAGTTTGAAAAATAAAAGAGAGAAAAAAATATTGCAGTGTACCCTCGAAATTTTGCGCGAAGGAAACGATCATTTGTGTGTCGGTTACGCAAATCCGAAATGGCTTGAATGAAAAGTCGGGTCAGGTGAAACAAAAGTTCCAAACTCTTCTCTGCAAACTTTTACCACATGACGTTTGTCTTTCAGCGTATAAATTTACTGAGCTGGTTTTACTTGACTACAATTGTTTTAGAAGCGACACTGAAGTCAAAACGCACATGTCGTGCTTCAGGCATACCATCGCATTCTTGACCTTGAACTTGCAAATTCCCGCCAAGATTGTTTCATAGAATTTGTTTACTATAATTTTTACTATGATGATTTCATTGGCTGAGAACGGTCAGCGGTTCCTGGATTAACTTTTCTAGGGCGAGCACGTGATCTTATTGTGTCACGCCTGTGCATGATTTGAAGAGCACGGATATTACATCAGACCACGTGGTCTCTATAAATAGACTAGGCTTCCCCATATCTGTATTTTCGGCATTATTCTGTCATTATTTCCTGTACATTTTAGGCCTGATTGGATTTCGCTGCCTGATAAACTAAACACAAAAATACTTTGGCGACTAAACACTTCATTGACCAAAAATTCACTCGCCACTTTGCCGAGTTACTCTATTTTTTAATCGACACATTGGCGAGTGACTAGAAAATTCAGTCGCCAGTTGTCATTTTTTAGTCGCCATTGGCGAGTTGTCGACCGGGTTTTGTGAGCACTGTGAGCACTTATCCGAAAACGAGTTAACGCTCTCTGATGTTCTGAACTGCAGGGTAAAGAAGATATGGTTCCAGAATGAAACGTGATTTAAAAAGCTGGTAAGTTTTTTACCGGAATAAGTTTCGTGAATTTGAATAGGATTTTCTAAAATAGATTTTTGAAGATTAGGAATTTTCACGCATAACGACCACTTTTTAATGTATAAATTTGAGATGCACCGATAACGAGTGACGAAATCTTGACTGGTGACGTCAGGGGGAGGCATGTGCGCAAAAGTTCATTTCTTAATAAAAAGATAGCACATTATCATCGCAGGAGTTACTGTGATGTAGTTCCGGACGTCATAAATCACCCGACGTAAGAAGAATTTGTGGGGCGAAATGCCCCCCTCCACCTAATTATTTTTCTTACCCCTTGAGCTAGGGGGCTGAAACTTAGCGCACTACACGACAGTTTTTGGTCGATTTTTCGCTCAGGTTTTTCGAAATTTTGTCTCGTAATTATCTGACCGAAAGGTTTCCCAAATGTGAATGATCTGTATAGAGAACCGACCGATTCATATTCCTCAAACACCAACTCCACCTCACACAGATCTATATCATATCCCCCCGCAAGCTCGTGCTGATATGGTGACGAAACTCGCTGGGTTTTCTAAGAACTCGCGATTTGCATCATGGTTCAGATAATTTTGAGTGAATTTCACCTCTTCTTCTGAAATGCATGTTACCGAACTGTTGACCGCTTCTCTCTATCAGAAAATCATCTTGTTTGTTTTTTAAATTTTCAGTTCATGCGATTTTGAAATTGATAACTGTCGTATGAAAAAGCTCCTTCGATTATTGACGCGGAAATTCTTTTGTGGACGATGGCTGAATATTAAATGTCGGATCTGTTGCTTTGAATGTTGTCTGGATCCCACATAGCGAACACATGGAGACCAGTGAGGTGAGTACGGCTGGGAGACGACACTTCGACGGCTGCTCCTCCAGCTAAGGCATTCAGACCATCGCGTATTCCAGTTTACTTCTCTTCTCTTCTCTTCTCGGTCAATTATGTTTTCACAGAATCAAAAATGACGCGTGAGTTTTGTTGTACTTTTGCAAGGGTCTATCTTTCGCAATGCTTTCGTAATACTTGCAGTTTTACTACGTGATATAGATACATTGCGAGCAAATTACCGTAACTCGCTACAAGGGCACGTAAATCAGTTATGTAAACGATGTTTGCTTCGTGGGTAAAGCGACCTCTTGTGATGGAAATGATATCTATAATATTGTAGACCAGACACCTGTCTCCGTCTCCTTGAACGTTGCCATATGTCTGAGATACAGTATGGAGGATATATAGAGCGAAGAATGACAGATCCGAACTCACTATGTTGTTGCTTTTGTTGTTGTCTCCAACATAAGCATACGGGAGAGCCCGATATAGTTTGGTTCTCTAGTTAAAGGGAGATTACTCCAACTAACCACCCGCCGGATGGAAACTGCTGATTTTTTTATGTAACAGAGAAGGGTCCGTATTTCAAAGTTTTTATTGATGAATTAAAATGGAATGGACACATATTAAAGAAAGTATATGCAACCAATAAGATAGCAGGGCTGTATTCAATGATATTTACTTAAAGTGCCTCACACGATTTTGTAAATTGATAAATCTGAATACTTCTAGTGAGTAGCTTGTCCTTGGGGGGGGGGGGGGGGTTATATATGCATTTATATTTCACTTAGTATTCCACAGATATATTGAAATAAGAAATATATTGGTGTTAGACGTTACATTTGATCTTTATATATAATTTTCTACCCTAACACCCAGCCATGTGGGCATTGTAAGGGTACATTGTAAAACCGTAGCCAGAAGAATGAATGAATAAATGCCCAGTGGCTTGTTCCAGGGCTTCAACGAAAAAAAAAAAAAAAAAAAAAAAACACTGCTGATTTTTTTCTCGCTCTGTTCAACAGTAGGCTTACCGCATGTCCGCAAGAGATATAATTCTTGCCCATTTGAGATAATAATACTTTTTTGTCTATATAATGTGTTGAATCGATGAACAATTTAGTAATAAATTTTGTGCAGTACCCTGCGTCCTGCGAGGTATATGTAGACCGTACATTCGTGACTACATTGTCCAGTACCCTCACAAGCAAAACAAGTTCACTTTTCTGGGTCTGACGGACCCTTCAATACTGATTTCTGAAGGCTATGTTTTCCTATATAACTACCGCTGGGGGCCACTGACTTTGCTGAGCACCTACTCGACTTCGGTAATTAAATCTGGTGTTTCGTGTCTGGCTTCTTTGGTTAATACATTCTATGCATTATTGACCCTTCGTTTTTGCATTCGTAAACTTATCCATCTTAGTGCCTGTTCGATTTCATTGAGGCATTCCAATACTTTGAAATTATGCCGGAGCAGGTTCTCATTTGCCCGACTTTTGAACTGGTAATTCCCTCCATATTGTACCCATTTCTGCTGACTGTGGTGCCAATTGGCCTCCCGACGTCTTCTCGAGATCTCTCTTCAAAGCGTTCATTTTGGTCGCCATCATCTTTTTCGAAGATGCTGAAACGAACTCGTTGTTCTTGGTTATCACATCGGCAATCTGATCATTCGCCATCTTTTGGTTACAGTCAGTGTAAAGAGGAGTGGGATCCTTTGTGATTACTTGCTATGTTATACATTATCAGTAAATGGTACCTTAATTGTGAGGTAGGTTTTGTTTCCATGTATTTCTCTGTATTGCAGACAAAGGAGTCTGTGAATAAGAGGAATCCATACATCTTACATCTTTCTTAAACAAAATAATATTCACGTCTGCAATAAATCTGTCAGCTGTGATTCAGGAACGGTTCCACTCCCCTTTTAACCTGGAGTAGCAGCGTTTGAACATCATGTGATATGAGATCTCCATGTGTTCACATAAAAAATCACAATCGAAGCGTGCACACTGAGATAAAAATACTTCAGAAACAATGAGTCTTCTTGTTGGGGGTTTTATTTTATTGCATATCGAAGGCGAACACTTGGTATTAATTTTGTGACCAATCAGTCATCGTTAAACTGGAACATAGAGTGCGTAAACTGTTTACTGCTTCAGTGTGTGGTATGATTCCCTCAGAGTGTTCATTTGATTGACAACAACCAATGATGAAACAACACCCAGTTCATCGATGGGGCTTGTTCACCCATTCTGACCTCGCATGAAGTCGATTGGGCAGTCACTCCTACGCAGATGACCGAATGCACAACGAACCAGTGTCAGAACTTAGGAAAGCCTGTCAACTTTTCAGACTACAGCCATTTGGCATCACTAGGCAAAGCGCGAGCTCTTCATCGAGCAAGAAATGGAGCTCTGGAGTAAAAATGATTTCAGCATATTATTCTGATCGCCATTCACGCCTGTTCTCACTTTGAGGAAGTTTAAGACGCCATTTGACAAAATAAGACGGTATTTTTGAAGTAAATAAAACTCCTGGACAGTAATGTCCTTGACTTGTACAATTCATGAATTGTTCACTTCACATCCCCAAACGATATCTCTCACCAATATGGCGTTATTAAAATAAGAAAATATAATCAAATAAGTCACAGTTTAAATATGCAAAACTTGTAATATTTTATTCATTCCTACATGTACAAGCTATATGTATGCGATAATAAATATATGCAAATGTGATCTAAAATTATATTCCTCTACTACATGCCGTATATGGAATGCAAAATGGGCTAATAGTACCCTATTTCATATGTATATATGCATATGTAATAAAGAATTGCATAGGCGTATGAAGTGGGGAAGGGGTGGTTGAGGAGGATGGGTAGAGTAGGAGGGGTGGAGGATGAGGAAGGGTGGAGGATGAGGAGGGGAGGTAGGAGAGCTGGTGCACATGTCGCAAAAATGGATGTCGTTTGGCAAATATGTACATGTGTAGATCCAAAAATATCCAAATAATTATCAAGTAATATCAAATTAGTTCACTTTAGTTATCCGAAATAATATACAGAGATTGTTATAAATTTACATTTTATTGTGACTTGGTGGTGGATCATGACGTGGTGAATGCGAGTGGTTAAATACTACCACATCCACCGTTACCACTGAATCCATAACCAAGTCACTGCTACAGTCATCAGATCTGCCAGACGACATTTCCAACATGCACCAGTCAACTAACACCCACCATACAATCACTCACCCGCCACACAACCAAGATGTGTCAAGATGAAGGAGGGACACTGGATGTGGTTTGGCAAATATACACATTTGTAGTACCAAAAATGTCCTAAATTATAAGATAATATCAAATTTGTTCACTTAGTTATCAAAAAATATCTGCTATAAATTTATATTTTATTGTGACTTGATGGTGGATCATGGCGTGGTGAATGCCAGTGATTAAATACGACAACATCCACCGTTACCACTAAATCCATCATCACGTCACTGCTACATTCATTATATCTGCCGAACAACATTTCCCACATCCACCATTCAACCAACACCCACCATACAATGAACACCCATCCATCACACACCCGACACAACACCAGGATGTGTCGGGATACCCTTGGTGCATTTTCCTCAACTGAATTCTATGGTATTTTGTTTATGTGTGAATGGCCGTCCGTGCTCCATAACTGACCAATTGCAGAAATAGAAAATTCAGAAATAGAATAGACTGTGAGTTTCCAGGGATGGACGAGAACAAAAATGCCATGCCACAGAAACATGAAGGCAAGTTAAATTAATATTGAATGAACGCTCTATTCAGTGTTTCTAATTTAGGTCTTTGTTTTGGTTCGCTATTCAACAGGTTCGTCATCAATTTGACCAGTTTTTCACTATTAGCGAAGTCATCCCCACTGAAACAAGCATTTAGTTGCTTTGGAGACGGTGTGGCGCCACGGAAAGGTAGAAGGATCCTGCTGAAACAGAAGAACATCAATGAACCGAGAGCCCAGAGGTCGGCCTTCTCCGCATCGTAGGGTTGTTTACGGAGGACCTCTGGGGCGCAGCAGTTCGGTTCAAGATCATAGTGTTCAGCATTTTTGTTTATTTCTATGGCGTGGGTGAATTTACCTAGCTTGACCCGCCAGAAATCACCACTAATGAAGATGGCCCCAGGATGGATATTCAGATGGGCCCATCCCACCTGATGTAACCAAACCATCGCTGCCAAAATCTGTTTGGCAACGGTGATTTGCGCGTAATAGCCAAATTCGTCAGGGTGACATCTGACGTTGCCCAACAGCTCTCCAAGAGGCATGTTGGGCAAAACTAGATAAATTTTATCCCGTGAAGAGAACCACTCTTGCATGGAAACGAGACTTCGTTGCTTTGCAGCGCCCAAGTCTTTAAGTGTCCGCAACTTTCTCAACTTTTTTAGAAACGGGGTTCGTATGTCTGTGGTAGCTCTGGAGCTGAGACACTGGACGTATTTGTCCACTTTTTCGCTATCATACACCACCGAGTATGTCATAACGCCTGACGCCTGGGTACAGATTGTGATTGTTGCAGCATTAGGTTGTGCAACTTCCGCGTCAAATTTGGGCCAACTGTACCGACTGAAGAAGGGCTTTAAGAGGCCGATGAGCACTGAAATTAGAACATAGAAGAAGTCTTCAAACAGGTGATCGCCACAACAAAGCACGCATATATACACTGTGCGTTTTCTAGATGTTTCACTCTATACTGGAGTTTAAACTGTTCATCAACAATTGCAAAATAAAAGTATGCAAGGAACAAGAAATAGCATACATCTCATCTAATTCGCCTCGGAACGTCCAGTTTCATCCATCCGAGACAAGTCGCAGACCCACCCCACATCGGTTTAGCCCTATCCACGCATCTAATACTAGGTCTGTACTAACCGTTCCAATTTAGACACATCCTGATGAGGACGATCTTCAATCTATCCCAGTCTAGACCAGCTCCAGTTCAGAACTACACAGTCAGATATGGTCTTATCTTGAATAACTTTGGTTTGGAATTGTTCCAAGCAAGACCCGTTACATACAGGATAGTTCTACTTCGGAACTGCTCCAAGTACGGTTCGCTCTATAATCTATACTCGCTTTTGTTTGGACTGGCTCCAACCAAGAACCATTCTACGGTGAAATCTCTGAAAATTCACACGATGTAACCCTGTCAGGCTTGGGAGGGTGGGAGCGGGGATATTGTCGCCCTCTACCATACTTCTGTCTGGCCTGGGAGGGTGGAGGCGGGGATGATTATCGCTCTCTACCAAACTTCTGTCTGACCTGGGAGGGTGGGGATGGGGACATTATCGCCCTCTACCAAACTTCTGTCTGACCCGGGAGAGTGGGGGCGGGGACATTATCGCCCTCTACCAAACTTCTACCTGACCTGGAAGAGTGGCATTCTCACGACGGTTTGGAGGTTACAAACTCTGACGTTGGGAGAATGGGAGAGTGGAAGCGGGGACATTATCGCCCTCTACGAAACTTCTGTCTGGCATGGGAGGGTGGGGGCGGGGACATTATCGCCCTCTGCCAAACTTCTGTTTGGCCTGGGAGGGTGGGGGCGGAGACATTATCGTCCTCTGCCAAAACTTCTGTCGGGCCTGGGAGGGTGGGGGCGGGGACATTATAGTCCTCTTCCAAACTTTTGTCTGGCCTGGGAGGGTGGGGGCGGAGACAATATCGTCCTCTGCCAAAACTTCTGTCGGGCCTGGGAGGGTGGGGGCGGGGACATTATCGTCCTCTGCTAAACTTCTGTCTGGCCTGGGAGGGTGAAGGCGACATTATTGCCCTCTGTCAAGCTTCTGTATGGCCTGCGAGGGTGGAAGCGGGGACATTATCGTCCTCTATCAAACTTTTCACCGTAGCTCCGAAACGAAGACAACTAGAGACGTGAAACTTTCTCGCGAATCTTATTGGCGTTGTTTGAAGGCTATTTGCATGATCCTTGAGACAAAGGATTATGGCAAAATTCAAAATGGCAGCCACGAAGTATACTCAGAAAATCATGTTTTCTGTCATTTCTGTCCATTTTTCCCTTGCATTTTTCTTGGCTAAAACGGCATTTAACTAATTCATTTTGCCAAAACGAATTATAAAATTCTCTATCATAATAATTCTTTTGTGAGAAAAATATTGAAGAAAAAAACAACATTTTTTTTTAAAGTAGACGAAAAATGACTTCCAACCAGATGATATCATTGTAACGTCCTCATGGAGACATCTTGGATTTTTTTTACATTTTCTAAATACATGTTACGGACAGTTTCAGCCCTCTATACCCGAAGGAGTAACGCAAATTAATACGGGAAGGGGTTGGGGTGGCAGACTGGGACAGACCCCCCACCCCAACCGCCGAGCCAATCGCCCAGGCTTGACAGGGTTAATAGCGAACTGAAAAATATATTCCGGCTATTTTCAGCTTCAGTTCTTCAAAACTGTTCCCGAATGGGTTGGTCTACAAAATTTTGGTAAGAGAAAATCTAAGTTTTTGTATTTAAATGAGTTGAAACTTGGTCCAAATGTGATTGAATTATTACAGACCTTACCAGAATCTAGACCGACTCTGAGTTTGGAACAGTTCTCAGTAAGAGCCGTTCTAATACAGACTCACTTTAGTTTGGAACAGATTCATTCCAGTAAGACCCATTCTTATTCAGACTCACTTTGGTTTGGAACTGTTCCAGCTCTTTTCTAGTCTCACACTATGGTTTGGAGCTGTTCCAACTAATCCAGCTCTTATGTAGACTCACTCTATGATTTAGTACTGTTCCAACTAAGCCAGCTCTTATCTAGACTGACTCTGTGGTTTAGAACTGTTCCGACTAATCCAGCTCTTATCTAGGCTCACTCTATGGCTTGAAACAGTTCCCAATGACCCGTTCCAATACAGACTCACTTTGGTTCGGAACTGTTGCAACTACATGGACCGCTCTGCATTCTGGACGCAATCTATAGCTTGGAACTGTTTCAACTAATCCAGCTCTTATCTAGACTGACTACTGTTTGGAACTGTTTCAACTATATGGCCCGCTCTGCATTCTAGACACATTCTATGGTTTGGAACAGTTCCAACTATATGGCTCGCTCTGCATTCTGGACTCACTTTATGGCACGGAACTGTTCCAGCTCTTTTCTAGTCTCACACTATGGTTTAGAGCTGTTCCAACTAATCCAGCTCTTATGTAGACTCACTCTATGATTTAGTACTGTTCCAACTAAGCCAGCTCTTATCTAGACTGACTCTGTGGTTTAGAACTGTTCCTACTAATCCAGCTCTTATCTAGGCTCACTCTATGGCTTGAAACAATTCCCAATGACCCGTTCCAATACAGACTCACTTTGGTTCGGAACTGTTGCAACTACATGGACCGCTCTGCATTCTGGACGCAATCTATAGCTTGGAACTGTTTCAACTAATCCAGCTCTTATCTAGACTGACTACTGTTTGGAACTGTTTCAACTATATGGCCCGCTCTGCATTCTAGACACATTTTATTGTTTGGAACAGTTCCAACTATATGGCCCGCTCTGCATTCTAGACACACTCTATGGTTTGGAACAGTTCCAACTATATGCCCTCTCTGCATTCTAGACACACTCTATGGCTTGGAACAGTTCCAACTATATGCCCTCTCTGCATTCTAGACATACTCTATGGTTTGGAACAGTTCCAACTATATGACCCGCTCTGCATCCTAGACACACTCCATGGTTTGGAACAGTTCCAACTATATGGCCTCTCTGCATTCTAGACACACTCTATAACTGTTCCAACTAATCCAGCTCTTATCTATAGGCTTACTATGGTTTGGAACTGTTCCAACTCGACATACGGTAATTCACAGACAGTTATGTTACATACCTATGACGGAGACAATGCAAATTCCCATGATGTAGCAAGCGAATCTGGTTCCGTTTTCTGCTTCCATGGCGGTGAGATGATCGTCCTCAGGAGGGTGCATGATGGTCATAAATTCCCAGAACTCCTCGAATATCTTTGTTACGAAATCAACCAAATCTACAGAAGGAGTGATAGAAAAACAAACCCCAGTACCAAATAAATATTGATCCCTAAAATAGACGCTAGCTAAAATGCAAACAAGCTATGGAGCTTTAAAGGTGCAATCAACGATGGAGTTTAATATAAGCTAGCAACGTGTGTATATTATTCAATGTATTACTTCTGGTGAGGTCATTGCATGAACATAATGACGCTCGACTCTGGTCCCAGTGGTGGACTGACCTGGCCGAGGCCGAAGGCTTATGTCAGGTCACTCCACCACAGGGGCCAGGGTCGAGCGTCATTATTTGCATGCAATGACCTCACCAGAAGTAATTGTTTTATTATACCGATGTTTACTGTCTCTATCCTCCAATGACGGGTGACGAGTCATTGACACAACAAAAATCAAGCCACTAAAGCGGGATCTGCTCAACTAGAGGTGATCAGTCAGAATAATGATTGCTTATGTAAATTAATCACCTAAATAAATTACGTGTCTACTGAATAATTTTTTCGGCCATGCGCTGTGAAAACATGTCACAGTCTTCCACAGAAGATACTGAATATTGTGTTGAATCTAGTAGGATTTATTTGTCTTTTTTTGAAGCCCAATCCTTCATCTGCGCATATATCCGTTTCGTTAAAAGTGAAATGGCTAAAACATTTATCCGTGAGGCGTGAAATCTTCTTGTTTTTCAGTGAAAGGTGATTAAGCGGCCCCCCCCCCCCCCACTCAAGTACCACCCCCATGTAAACACGCCAGTTTCTTGTATAAGATTTATAGGATACAGAGGATAGCGGTCAAGACCCATATGCACGTCAATATGGTTAAATCCGTATTACTTACCAGTACTCTAACATGCATATGAAATTCCAAGTCGTTTTCTAGAAGAGTATGTGTATCTCAGTCACGAGTAATTTGTGACTCTACGTCGATCAAGCGTCCCTGTTCGGTTGAGGTTAAAACAGAGATACGAGACATGCATGGCAAAATTTCTGTTATATATACATTTCAGTCTAAAAAGCAACACTTGGATATTAGAGAGCAACATTTGTAGAGAGCAACATTTATATATTAGAGAGCCCAACCCAGACCGAAGCGTGCACGGCAAAGTGAATCCTCAGTTCCAATGTACAACTAAAATTTGACTTAAATCAAAAGTGGTGTTTTGCAGGTCATGTTTTGGACCTATCAACCTCGAGAGACTGTACAACTTTCATTTTGGGGCCAAAAATGTTCAAGGTGAAATAATGTATCCACACAACGAGTTACCTGTACCCCGCGATGTGCTTCACTAGCCTGTCCTAAATGCAGGGGATTGTTACTGTTGTTAATTACGTTTATTGGGTGTGTGTGTGTGGGAGTGTCAGGGAGATTCCAATTAATTAGTTATTTACGTTGGTGGGGGGGGGGGGGAGCTGTAGAGAAATCTCAGAAGACATCAATCCAGGTTAAAAAAATGATTATCAATCGGAAATCCCTGGACACTCCCACCCCAATCAACATAATTCACCAGTTAACGATAGTCATGAGCCCCTGTGGTCGTAAGCCCAATTGTATATGTACAAGGAAACCTGAATTATATTGTACCATTCGCGGCTTGGGAAACTATTTTATGCCTCTTGCTTACGAAGTAGGCCGGGAGGCATTAAATGTCTGTCTGTGCGCCCGTCCTCCCAGCCTATATTTAATAATGAACTAGTTTTTACTGGATATTTGTGAAACTGCGGAGGCATCTTAAACATATGATACGAAGAGGTGTACCTGAATTGAGAGAATGCTATATTAAGTTTTTGATTATCAGGAGTTGCCATTCTCGCCATCAAGTTCAATGTGCCACTGCCATTTTTGCATAATATATAAGTTCAATAATTTTCACAGGATGCTATAGTGAAACGTTGAAAGCTTGCTAAGCAGTCCTCGGTTTTTACGAGATGAGACATTAATTTTGTCAAATTTATGAGGAATTGGACTTTTGCATTCAATTTACATGCTTGTTCTATAGTTTAATGCCATAGTTTCTTGACTTATGACCCTTGTCGTTGGAGGTTTGCTAAAATATAGTTTGAAGATATGCACCACCTATATGAGATGAAATGTTGAATGTTAACACCATGAGTTGGATTTGGCCATCTTCCTGATCAATTTCAGTGTACAGCTGACAATGTTGCATAATCATCTATAGTCCCATAATTTGGACTAGGGGCCCTTGAAACTGTGTTGGCTTACAATACATACCGAAACTTTGAAGACGCACACCTCGTATTGATGTGATTGTCCAATAATTTTGTCAACTTTACCAAGAGTTGGACTTCGTCTTCATCAGAATTTACAAAATTATGAAGGGTATTTAACTAGTTTATATTGCAGCCAAATACTGGTAGAAATTCGCAAAATACGTCGTCTCTGGTTTGCAACACTGAATTCTTATCAAGAATGGTCGTGCTATTCCTTGAAAATGAAGCGGAGGCATTCCCGGGGCATCCGCGGGACGTCGCTTCATTCCTGACAATTCTTGATCTCGGTAATATAGAATTGGAGCGATATGCAAGAGGTGGAAAAAATTGACGACGTCTGGAAACTAAGAAGCAACCATAAAACGCTACACACCTAACATTCAGACCCGAGAATAAGGTGGATTCTCGGACGTAGCCTTAGTATCTCAGCCGCGCTTTTATTGCAGCTGTTCGTGTGGAGACTATGAAGTATCCCCACGGCCCCTAGCACCGGCTTAAGCGGAATTAGATATGGTAGATACGAAGTCATTCTTGGGTATGATAACTGATCTGTTTCTCTGTTACTATAAGACATTTCATCAGGTTAATGCTTACCTCCCATGAATGGATAATCCTGGTCGGCCTCCAAATGAGCAGAAACTATCCTGTCGGGAACCATTCCATTCCATTCCTCAGCTAATGTGGATCCCAAATCTTGGATGCTGGTGTAAACATCTACTGATATGTCTGCAATTTTGGCCGGCAATGATATAATGTGGCCACTTATTTGGCACATACCATTATGGATGGTTGTGCGTTCTGGTGCGCTGAAAAGAACGAGTATGTGGATATATGTATGGGCACCCAGATCACGGAATACAATCGATAGTGCACCTCTAGGGGTACTCGCTCTTGGAGGTATAGAAGGGTTATCTCAGAGTGAAAATGGCAGGTTTCGCTCTAAACAAATTTCTGTGGCATACATATCTTTATTTTCCTTTCTTTCCTGCATCGCACGGAACAGAACACATCAAAATGCCGATCCAAAGCGTGTGATTGTTAGTACCGAAACTGGAGCAGAAAAAGATGCTGCGCTGTTGGACATAAATTTCTGATATCATGTATATCCGTTTAATTGTAATTTGCTGTATGTTTATTCCTCTAGATGCAAGTAGATATGTCTGGTAGTGTAATCGGCTAATAAAAACAGTTCCCCACTTCTTAGTTTAATGTTGTCGAACATTAACTCACCTAATGTATAAGTTGTGAGAGGTAGCGGCTTTCATACTTTATTTTCTTAAATGACGAAACGATGGTTTATACGAATATGATTCTTATGTGGATATATTCACTAATGTTCCGTGAAATACATTTTATTATGAAATAATAGTTTGAGACTTTACCCAAGAATCACAAAGCTCGGTCAGGTAGACAGATAACTCGAAGTTGAGCCGCCAAGAGCGAGCGAGTACCCATAGAGATGCACTATCGAGTGTATGACTCGCAAGATTGTGTTTATATATCCGTAAAGAAGATAACAATGTTAGATGTTCCAAGAAGTTTGTAATCATTGAAGAGGCAGATATGGAGTGTTTTTATATATTTTTTTTTTTTCATTTTTTTTATTTTTAGTTATGTCTTCAATCAGATTCCCTTGTTGAGGTTCTTGAAGGGGGTAAGAAAAATAAGTAAAGCCCCCCTCCCCAACGACCTGGACAGGTCCAAAAAAGCCCAGGTCAGATAGGGTTAAGGTATATAAGAAAGAGCCATTTCTCATCGCTGGTCAGATAGTCCGAGCTTTCTCTGACCCATGGCCAACGACGAGAGATTGTATCTTATAGACCCAACCAGTTTGTATATACAATACTTAGAAATGTCTGTTAGGACGTCATTAGAAAATTTACCTGCTTGCGCCGAACTTTCGTATCCAGTATTCCCATCCTGTATTATCACTGGAGCACAGTGTCTTATATGTGCTCTCGATGTAGGTAATTACTTGGCCTATCTGCCCAGGGTCGTCTTTGGTCCAGGGTGGAATACCACCCCGGAGACGACCCTGCAGGCCCTGCCAAAAACTCTCTTGTTGCTTGCGGCTGAAAATATACAGAACCACACATATGCAAATAACCTATCTGTATACAAACGCCAAATCTTGTCTCATTTCCGAGAAGAACTTCAAAAGTTGATGAACCTTTATAGAAACTATAAATGTTCGTCACAGGCCAATGAAAAGCCAGGATTCACTTTTGAAAATTTGAATTGACCAATCAGGTGTTTTAGAATTGAAAGAAATCCCGTGATGCAATGTTGTTTCTATAAACTCCATTCAATCTTTATAGAAACTATGATTGGCTGGATTTTCTTCCAAATGTCTTCCACTGGCCAATGAAAATCCTGGATTTGTTTTTGAGAATTTGAAATGACCAATCAAATGTTTAGAATTAGAAGAAATCGCTTGATGCGGTGTAGTTTTTATAAAACTCCATTCAAATATCACCGTTAATAAGGCCAATTAATATATTGGCATACAAGAATAAACCAATAGAAACCATGAAATCATGTTTGGTCTGAGAGAGTTGAGCACGAATTCGACCGTGATGGAATCACGGTTTGGATGGTACTGTATTTTAAAAATGGAAGCGGTCATTGTTCTGTAAAAGCAGACTTTCTACGTTTTATCGCTTAGTTACAGCTGACTGGTTTCAAATAAAGTATAATATCCTCCGAAATATTGCTTCTTCGTTGTATGATCTTTGGAAATGTCCGTGACGGAATTACGTAAGTCCTCCATTTTGACTAGTGTTGCTAGTCTTTTTTTTTTCTTCTTTTTTTTCTTCTTTTTGTTGCTCTGTTTCGATCTGATTATTCCCAAATCATGCCATCTCTAACTAGCATACAGTATCCTAGGATGATAACACTTTTTGCTCGTGAGAAAAGAGTGGTTGGGTCATCTGGGGTTAAATCACGAGTGAGTACTTTTTATTAATTACACATTTTCTGCACACAAAAAAACCTATAAGAAATTTATCACTGGTTCATCCGTATGAGACACATTTCGTATATTGGCGTGTCCCTCCCTACAAATTTATAAGAAACTTTCGATACGCTGGACAACAAAAACATATTACAGTTCTTCCGAATCCAAATCCAACAAGAAGGCATGATGACAAATGTGCTCAAGCCCTACATGTGATGTATTTGTTTCGTGTTGTACCCCCTCCCAGCTGAGCACGATACTGCCTGAATCATTGCTGTATTGCTATAGCGTTCACTCTCAGAAATATTCAGGGAATATACCTGAATTTCAGGAAATTATTCCTGGATTTCAGGTAAAATCCCCGAAATTGAGTTGTGGATGTGCAGCCTGATCTATTCAGGATTATTCCCTGAATATTTCTGAGAGTGTTGCTATGATATCATAGTAATTATTGTTTGCCATACTTGCATACCGTTTTACGAGTCATGCAATAAACATATTGTATTGTCATTCTAGTCTCTCGAGACTCCTTACAGCGAGAAGAGGCCCTAGGAGAAATAGTAGTCATCCCCCCAAATTTTGGGAGTGGATAGGCGGGTAAGCACTTTGTATTTTGCAGCGGATTTCCACGAGGTTTAGTCCTTACCCTTATAATTTACTTCAAGGTAAGTTATTTTTAATTATTAACCCTGTTATCTTGTGTTTTTATATACTCTAACTTGGTTGATTTTCTTATTGTATTAAACTGGCTCTGTTTACTTCTTCTTTCAACCTTGTCTCGTCTGTTTACTTCTTCTTTCAACCTTGTCTCGTCTGTTTACTTCTTCTTTCAACCTTGTCTCGTCTGTTTACTTCTTCTTTCAACCTTGTCTCGTCTGTTTACTTCGACTATTAAGTTCTTCTGTTATATCTTCGTCTGTTCTTCTGTTATCTTCGTCTGTTCTTCTGTTATCTTCGTCTGTTTACTTCCTCTGTTAACTTCGTGCGTTCACTTTGTCGTGACTTCGCCTGTTAATTTCTGTTATTATCATTTGTTAACTTCGTCTGTTAATTTTATCTGTTAAAATTAACTTCATCTGTTCTTGGTAACGTTCGAGCTTACGTTATGGAGGCGCCGTTACTAGGTAGGATCGTGATTATTCATCTTAATACATGTTATAGCTGTATAGCTTGTCAAATGGTCACATGTAATTTCAGTTTTCAGCTTCTCCTCAAAAATCACCAATTGTCCAAACAAGTAGTTCAGATTCAATATCAATAAGTCTTAAAATTTATTTACAGAGTGTACAATATATTCATTTTATGCCAGTTATTATTCTGTTATGTCAGTTATTTTCTGGCATGGTGTTTCACAATGTAGGAATATAATTATATTATAATTTAAACTTGAAGATCACTGCAGTTATTATCCTAAAGAACCTATCTCAAATTTACTCTTCTATTGTAAAAGTTCCTAGTGTATCTTTTTTACGGGTAATTTCAAACTGGAATTTAGAAATGTAAAAGTACCTTGGGTAATTTTGTATGGGGTTATATTTTCCACAGAGACAAGCTATTCTGAAAGCAAGACGGTACATCTTCGGAAAATTTATGACCTATCCCAGGTTCTTAGCGTGACATGTACTTGATCAGGTCAGGGCATTTGCAGCATTTCTGTTCTTCATTCACTACATAGTACTGTTCACACGCCCTATGATATGTACTTTTGTTGCTAACATTATGCAAGTTTTGTTATTAAAAAAAATAAAACTGAACGTTGAACTTATAGGCCTACTCGTTTGAAGCAGCAGACATTATAAATTTAGTTGATCTAGATTCTGTATTGAAGATCAACCATTGAAACGCGGAAATTAACGAATTACGTCAATTATACCGTATGTTCGCATGCATGTTGTCTGATCGTACTATTCTTGTTTATCTGATGATGCTAAACAATAATGATCTTGTGAACTTTGGGATAGGTCATAAATTTTCTGAAGATGTACCATTTTGCATTCTGAAATGTTCCTGAAAATACATTTATCTAGGAGGTGATTCCTTGGAAGGTAAATCCTTGCTGGTAATTTCTTGAATGTATAATTCTTTGAGAGTAATTCCTTGAAGGTAAGAGCTCTTCAGGGTATTTCTTTAATAAACTTATATACTTGTTGAAACTTGGAATTGTCTTGTGTCCTTTATTTATCATGAATATTGAATAATCTATCACTTCATAATTTCTATGGCTTTAGTATTGCCTGAAGGTGTTTTCTATTCGACTCCAGTTCAATATTCTAGTATTACGGATGCTGTGATAACAGCACTTGATATATCCTGAAAGCAATGCTTGACCTATCGTCTAAATTAGTTTTTTTCCAAAAATTCAAAACCCTGCATTTGCAATCGATAGACAGACAAAAATAGCCTAATTACCTTAGACAAGCATGTTTGGACAATTCTTAGGTAAACCTAATATAATTTTCTTCTACAGAACTGGGAAGTGGCTAACTCCCTTCTGATAAACCCCATATTAAACTCGCGCCCATAAGATTACTATGCCCTGAACTAAACAAGTGTTTTGATTGGCTGAGGCGAAGGCCGAGTCATAAATATGACGTCACTAGCAGCAGATATCGCAACATGGCGAATGTCAAGCAAGTTTTTCCGTAAATGCCAGGAGGGGTAGGCCTTGACAAAACACCAACTTCAACGTGGAATTCAAACAACCTGGCCGGAATAAAAGTAAGCCATAATTCTATCACATCTAAATCCATGTTGGCTATCCTCAAACTATATCTAAAGACGCTCTTTGTAACAGGAGAACGAGCCAAATATGTCCAATGGTCTTCGTCACGCTGAAAAGCATGAATCACCCGCCGTTCAGATCAGCTCAAGAAATGTGAGATATCTCCGTAAATCTCCATGGTCCACATCAAATAACTGTTAGTAGGATAACCCTAATGACTTACAATTTTCAGTTTCGTAAATTATGGGAACTGAAACATCGCTAAAGTTGTCAAATATGAAGTTTTCTGAAGCTCAGATTGGCCGCACATTATTGGTCGTATCGTAACCTTCAATGTTTGTGTCAGACGGCCAAACGAACTTTGGAAAATTATTTCTTCGCGCTAGTACTAACTTCATCTTGAAACTTCATACTTCAAGACAGTATACTATAATATGTATACTTTCATATCTTAAGGGGATTAAACATATTATTAAGAAGAAAAATTCAGGGTATAAATTTACAATTTTATACCGTTTGGAGTCGATGTAAACAAAGCAGTTTCTCGGGCAATATTTTACCAAACTGTATCAAGCTCAAACTAGGATATGTATGACTAATATACTTTACAGGAAACTTACTAACATGTGAAAAGTTAAACGTTCACACTAAGAAATTAACGAATATTCACCAGAGGGGGTCGTGGGGGTAAAAATAGGTCACCGACCTGCTCATTTTTGGCAAATGAGGCTCTCGACGGGTGAACCCAAATACCGAACTGTAACAATCTTAATACAACGATCGCACTGGCGAAGATACTTTCCAAGATAATACTGTCAAACTTCGTCACAATATCTACATAAAGTTGTGCAAAAATAAAGATAAAATTATTTAGAACATGTGTATGCTGACTACCAGTATATATTCTCTTTCTATGAAAACTTCGCTGCATCTTGGTTGATATTAACCCCAGTGCAATCAGAGGGTGTATCTAGCAGTAGGAAATATACAATCTGATGCCATGGGAATGGGTTACGAGCTAAAGCTAACCCATTCTCACTTGTGTGTGAGAATCTAATAAGCAGAGGTCGTGAGTCAGTATATAACGTCAGAATAATGAAACTTGATAAATGAACCTACCTGTGGAACGTTGTGTTTAGAATAACAGGTACAAACAGCAGTATAATCAACAGCTTACGACAGCTCCGCCTCAAAGTCATAACTGCATGATTGCAGGAATGAGATGAGGAAGAA